>JAINUG010000239.1:1109998-1404405 GCA_029706075.1 Aldrovandia affinis
TAGAATAGGCGCATTACACAATAAGGCTTTAGCAGACTTGAAGGCTTCTTCACATTGGCCCGACCAAACGAATGGAATTTTACCACCCAATAAATCAGTCAAACCACTACAGTAGAGAAATTTTGACAAAAACTGCGATAATGTCCAGTCATCCCTAAGAATTGCATAAGTTCCTTTTTTGTAGTGGGAGTTGTAAAGTTAGTGATGGCATCTACTTTAGCTGTTATCGGTTTCACCTGGCCCTGTCCGACCACATTGCCCAAGTATGTGGCAGTCGCCCTGGCAAACTCACACAGGTTGATGGTCAACACCGCCTGAGCAAGGCGGTCGAACAGAGCCTTCATACGTTGGACATTAGTAGTAGTAGTAGTTTATTTGACAATAAAAAATAAAAAAGCTATGCTTGCTTGCTTGCGGCTGTCCATCGTTGCCGAAGATAACATCACTTCCTTGGGGTGGTTGGTGGAGTGTTGTGGCTACCGCTGCTGACGGCGGTGCCATTGGAGGTGGCTGTGAAGCCCGATCCTTGACCTGTGCTGCCACAGCTGGGGCACGTGAGGGCTGAGTCTGGTGATGCTTGGGGTTGTTGCGCATGGTGATGTCTGCGCTGTCGTTGCGCTTCTCTCTGGGACATGCGTTTTGACTCTAGGAGGTCGACGCCAGAGTTCAAGGATGCAGTCCAGGCTCGGCGGTCCATAGCGGTTGCTTCAAGATCCCCTGGCTTTATTCCACACTTCTTGAGTGACTCTTTAAGATGGTCCTTGTACCTCCGTTTTTGGCCTCCAGGTTTCCTGCTGGCTCCCAGGAGCTGACCATATAGGGTCTGTCTTGTGAGGCGGTGTTCAGGCATCCTAATGACGTGCCCGACCCAGCAGAGTTGGCACTGCAGCAAAGTTGCTTCCACACTGGTTGTCTGGGTACGTTGAAGGATGGTTATGTGGGGTATGCGGTCCTGCCAGGTGACTTTTAGTATGCACTGGAGGCACTTGATGTTAAACGCTTCCAGCTGGCGTATGTGGCGTCGGTAGGGGGTCCATGTATCGGCACTGTACAATAAGGTGGAGATGCAGACTGCTTGGTAGACTGCTACCTTTGTAGACAGCTTTAAATTGCTGTTCTCAAAAACGCGAGAGCGCAATCTGCCATAGGAAGAGGAAGTACGATTGATTCGTGCTTGGATGTCGTCATCAATTTGGCAGTTTGATGCAAGGATGCTGCCGAGGTAGCAGAACTGGTGGATCACCTTTAGTGGCATGCCATGGATACTGAACACTGGGGGAGTGGATACAGGAGCTGAAGTCTGGACAATAATTTATCTCTTCTGGGTGTTGATCTGAAGGCCAATGGCACTGTAGATTTCAGCTACTGTGTCCAGAGCATGAACAGGTCTTGGTTTTGTTCTCTGGCCTTCTCTTGGACCTGTCTAGCAACGAAAATCATATCGCTGGTGCTACGGCCTTTCCTGAAGCCACATTGAGTTTCAGGTAGAATGTTTTCCGTAACGTGCTGGGTCAGGCGGAACAGCATGACCCGTGCTAGCACCTTCCCAGCAACCGACAGAAGGGAAATGCCACGGATGTTCCCACAGATGGCTTTATCTCCTTTCTTTTTATGGATTGTGATTATGTTTGCGTCCTTCCAGGTTTGGGGGACAGTTTCTTGGGACTATATTGCTTGGATGAGTTTGAGTAGGTTAGTTGTGAGTGAATAACCACCTTTCTTTAGAGCCTCGGCAGGGATTCCATTTTTCCATTCCATTCCATTCCACTTTTGTTGTTTTTGAGGCACCTTACTGCTGCAAGGACCTCAGTAAAAGCTCTAGTACTGGTGGGATATTTGGGAGTTTGTCAATGATAGAGAGATCTGAAGGGTTTTGTTGGTTAAGGAGGCCATTGAAGTGTTCGGCCCAACGTTCAAGGATTTGTTGTTTGTCCTTGTAGAGCATTGAGCCGTCAGTAGACCTTACTGGGGAGATGGTGTGTTTTCGAGGTCCATGTAGTGACTAGACTGCTTGGTAGAAGGCGTGAGTGTTGTTGGAGTCTGCAAAGGCTTGGATCTCGTGGGCCTTTTTAAACCACCATTCGTTTTCCATGGTTCGGAGCTGCCTCTGAGTCTCCGCACGGATGGCTTTCCACCGTGAGAGGAGGGAGGAGGACTGCGGGTTTGAGATGTGGGAAGTGTAAGCCTTACGCTTTGCTTCCAGGAGATGTTGGATTTCAGCAGAATTGCTGTCAAACCAGTCCTGGTGATGTTTTTTGGTAAGGCCTAGTGATTCAGATGCTGCTGTGTGTATGGCTGAGCTGAGGTTAACCCAGGCACACTCAATATTGAGGGTGCTGCTACAGGGGGGGTTGGTTTGAGGGGCAGGGAGATTTTCGGCAAGTTTCCGCCGGTAACTCGCCAGGGCATCAGAAGACTGAAGACCACTGATGTCTAGTTGTCGGTGGGATTGCTGCTTTGTGTAGTGGGGATGGATTTTCAGATGGAATTTAGAACGGATTAGATGATGATCAGTCCAGCACTCAGCGCCACGCATGGCCTGAGTTTTGGACACGTCGTTCTTGTCCTGTTGGCGGGTGATTATGTAGTCGAGTAGATGCCATTGTTTTGATTGTGGGTGCATCCATGATGTTTTATGTTTGTTTTTCAGCTGGAATATGGTGTTAGTGATGATCAGTTGGTGTTCGGCACAAAGTCAGAGAAGTCTTAGGCCATTGCTGTTTGAGTTGCCTACGCCATGTTTCCCAATAACTCCCTGCCAGAGTAGGTTATCAGTGCCCACTCTGGCATTGAAGTCTCCCATGAGGATGATCTTGTCAGAGGGAGGTATTTTTGACAGGGCACTGTCTAGAGCCTCATAAAATGCATCCTTTGAGCCATCATCGGCGACCGGGGTTAGGGCATATGCACTGATGAGGGTAGCAGAGCGGCCCTTGGCGAGTGGAATGCGCCAGGTCATTAGTCTTTCACTGATTCCTTGGGGGGATTCTGGGATGTTATGGAGGAGTTTGGTTTTCACGGCAAAGCCAACTCCATGCAGTCGTCGGGTGTCTTCTGGAAGGCCCTTCCAGAAAAAGGTGTATCCTTTCCCAACTTCTGTGAGCGAGTCCTCTCCTGAGAAACGAGTCTCACTCAGGGCAGCAATGTCGATGTTATATTTGCCAAGCTCATGGGCAACAAGTGCGGTGCGTCTGTGGGGTCTTGCGGTGTCGTAGAAGTGATAGCTTGCGCAAAGAATGGATTTAACGTGAAGAGAGGGGTGCGCAGTCCCTGTCTCCACATCTTGGCTTCACACCACCATATTCCGGTGGCAAGAGGTGACTCAAGACGACCTTCTGGTGGAGGAAGTTGCAGGGGGCTGCCAGGTCTCAGTTTGTCGATCCCAGACACGGTCTTGCCCACGGGAAAGGTCCACAGGGAAGGTGGAAGGCTACAGGCTTAGTTGATGGCGGCCTGGTCTCGCCATATCAAGGAGAATCATAGGGTGCATGTGGAGTTTTACTTGGAGCTAGAGGAGCCACTCAGCTAGTCCCTCCACACCTGATTAACCTCCGCTGTATTGGTCCGCGGCTACTTATTCATCAGGAAGTACCTGCTTAGTTCGTAGCTGTCCTCCATATCTGAAGGAACTCCCACTATCTGCCACCTGTGGACACGGTTGGTAGCAGCAAGCCAACAGCCCCAACCAATACACACAATGCGACACACATACCCTTGATACATGACATCACATTAATGCACACTGCAAATTGCAGAGGATAACACAAAAAAGTTGGCAAAAGCCAATTTATTTCCATTGTGGTCCTCTATATGCGGATGCCATGTGTCACTATAAACCACCACATAACACTCATTCCTTAGTCTCTGAAAAGTATAAGGGGCAGGTTTTAAGACCATAGTTAAGTTAGTAAGACCATTAAGGCATAACAGAATATGAATATAAACCACTGGGTGTGATAAAAGCAGCAATTTCTTGCTCTCGTAGTAAGAGGAATCTGCCCAAATCCTTTAATAAGATCCAGTTTGCTCACATACACAGCCGACCCGACCTGATCCACACAATCCTCCCTACGAGGCAAATGGAAAACAATGTCTTACTCATTTATTTTTTTATTTTTTTATATAGGGATTAAAATAAAAGACAAAAAAAAAATACAGAGCATAAAACAAACGAGAATTTAAAAATAATTAAAACAAAAAATACAAAACAGCAAGTCTGTATAAGTATGTTTTTAAAAGGGTTTTAAAAGAGGACACTGAAACAGCTGTTCTAATATCTACTGGAAGATAAGAGATAAGACTCTGGAACAGCATGCATCTGATCTGAGATGATCTGAGTATGGTGACAATAGCTCAGTGATATAATCTGGAGCCAAACCATGCCAAGGAATTCCAACTGGGAGCTAGTGCAAAGAAGCCAAGATTGGGATAATGTGAGATCTTCTATTTGAGTTTTGCACTTATTGGAGCCGGGCCAGAGCTTGACGGCTCAAACATTTATATAGGGAATTGCAATAATCTAACCTTGAGGAAATAAAAGCATATATATTTTTCTCAGTGTCTTTAGACGACAAGAACGACCTGAACATTGACTGAACTAACTTTTTGTATGTTGGTTAAAATTGAGATGGGGATCAAAAGTCAAGGTTCCTCGAAGGATTGGATTTGATTGGAGACATGCCTTGGCCCGAGAATCAATGCTTCAGTTTCATCAGAGTTAAGCTGGAGGAAATCTTGGGACATCCAGCCTGGAACGTCAGTTAGACAGTCATGGAGAGCAGCTAACTTGTTGAAATCATTTGGTTTGACTGACAGGTACAACTGAATGTCATCAGCATAAAAGTGAAAATAAATATTGTGATTACTAATAATTTGGCCCAGAGATATACTGTATTCGTCAGGCCTAAGCCAGGTTTCAGTTAAACTAATCAGGTCAAAACTATGGTCCGTGATTAGTTCGTTCACAAGAACCGCCTTGGGGGAAAGTGATCTAACAATCCACATTTAAGATGCGTCTTACTACAGGCAACACTTACTGCAGGCTGAGAGGTTTTAATATAAATAAGATTATGTACACAAATGCCACGACAGCCAGTGTGCTCAGCTAGCTTTTTACTTCTAAAACCATTTCCAAAACGAGGGACAGACACAGTCTCAATAGCTAAGCTAGTCATGGGTTTTTGGAAGCTAGCAGACAGTGGTTTAGGACCAGAAGTCTGCCGCCTGGCTAGCGCTCTGAGAGGTCATACATTTTGCGAGTTTATACTACGATAAAATGTTCTAGATAATAGAAGAGCACCTCTCCAGTTCAGGTGGAGTCCGTCTCTCTTCAGTAAGCCAGGCTTTCCCCAAAAAGTGGGCCAATTGTTTATGAAGCCAAAGTCGTTGTCAGTACACCAGTTAGCCATCCAGCGATTTAGCGACGTGAGTCTACTGTAGACTTCGTCACTCCTACGGGCAGGGATAGGGCCAGAGATAATTACTTCCCGACTGAGTGTTTTATCGAGCTTACACACCGAAACAAAATTATTTTTTGTGATCTCCGACTGCCTAAGTCGAACATGGTTGGTGCCAGCGTGGATAATAATTTTAGAATATTTACGATTATTTTTAGCTAGCACCTTTAAGTTTGCCTCCACGTCGGTAGCTCTGGCCCCAGGCAAACATTGGACTATGGTCGCTGGTGACTCTATCCTCACGTTTCGTAAAATGGAATCGCCAATAATCAGAGCTTTCTCAGTAGGTGTATTACTGAGTGGGGAAAAACGATTCGAAACGTGAGTTTGGTGTATGACCTCCTTGGGACGGCGACTATGCCTCCCTCGAACCGTGACAAAAACGCCTCGCTGTGAAGGCTCTGCTGGGGGAATAGCACTGATGTCTAGGCTATTTAAACTCCCTGGTGCGATGTACTGCCAGTACTGTATGTACATAGTTACTTTTATTATTATTGTATTATTAATAATATTACAGCATTATTATTATGTACTGAATGTTATGTTTAAGATGTTTTATTGTATTTGGAAGTTTTTCTTAAGTGCATATGTACAGAAAGGTAAAATAAATACTAGACTAAGACAAACATTTGACTGATGACATTGAGTGATGGTTAATAAGAACTGTATGTACCTGTTCCGACTTACATACAAATTCAACTTAAAGACAGACTTAAGAATGGATCTCGTTCGTTACCCGGGGACTGCCTGCATTTGTTTAATCAGGTTCTCTTCATCTTTTACAAGGACTTAGATGAAGATCTGATCACATTTTAGGTCAACTTTTTGTGTTGTGTCAGACAATTGTGATATACACATGCCCCATGTTGATATTTTGTGTTTTCCTTTCAGGCTGATTGTCTTCAAAATAGTGGCCCAATTTTTCATCTTGGGATGTGCTTGGATCCTGGGATTTTTCCAAAGCACCACTGTGTTAAAATACCTCTTCATCATCCTCAACTCACAGCAGGGCACCTTCATCTTCATTGTACATTGTCTCCTCAACAAAGAGGTGATGAGCCTCCATTCAAATTCAGACTGTCTATTTCAGAATCAATTAAAGGCTTGTTACACAGTACCAGACATACAGTAAGCATTATACTATTGAAAGGTACTGCACATAGCTGATTGGTCCATGTGTTGTGTAGGTGCGACAGGAGTACAAGAGGTGGTTCTCATGTCTGTTTAGAGCAGAGAAGACATAACAAAGCAGATGTTCCCCTACCTACATGCCCAACCTATCAGAAATGAATGGTAAGGCTGATATTTGACAATTAAACTGTACTTTTGTAATTTTGATGGTAATGTAGGATCCCACTCAAACACACCAAATGGTGGAAGTGTCTTGAGTGGTGAAGGATGGCATGTAGTCTTACCTTGTGATACTGGAACGGGATTAAATGGATGCTATCTAACTCTAATTGTTTTATCTGACTCGAATTAATGTTAGCTTTCTCTCTGTTAACAGTTACTAATAGAATGGTACAATATGCAAATGAGAGACTATTGTCTCTTAGCTCACGTAATGTGGCTCTAAACGTGTTTCTATCTCTATATGAGACGCAGACATGCCTAGTATCCTTAAAACCACAATGTGTAACTGCAGTTAAGATTCATGAGAAATGCTGAGTTATGAATATGTTTATTAACTGGAATTGCAACAATTGTTGCACATACAGAACAAACAGAATTTGAATAATGCAACTGTTGAAAGTCAAAAACGGCTATACGCGAATGATACGCAGGAGGTCATAAGCTTTCCAACAGCACCAAATATGATTATACTGTATATGCAAATGATACAGCATATCACATTAAATTCAGTGATTTGATCAACAGTCCTGTGAACAGCCCCCTCCATGTCCTGTTTCGCCAGAGTCAGCAGACTGCTTTTATTAGTGTGGGGGCTATAAGGCATTTTAAAATACATTACCACAATTTTGTTGAGAATTAAGAAATATTGCCTACATTTTGTCCAAATAAATAAAAATAGGTTTTTATGTTTGGAGGTGTAGAAGTTATAAAGTCTGTTTTTAACCTTTTGTATTTTTTCCATGTTTTCAAGAAGACTGCATCCTTCCTCAGAGAACATGGATGAGGCAGATAAGTGTGATAAACAAGCACTGGAGAAATATACATGTAGTAAAATAGTGCACATTAATAAGGAACTTTATTATTTCTCTTAATTTCAGATTTCATTATTAGTCCTCTTTTGGTCACACTTTAGGATGCAGAGAATGGTTCTATAGTAAATGTGGTGTTATAGTAAAGCATACTAAAGTTTCCACACAAAATAATGCTAAAGATAATAATCATTATTATTATTATTCATTTTCATCATCGAACTTAAATGATGATATCTTAAAAGGGATAAATATTATTTTCTATTTAATGACTTGTCTGACTTATAGACTGGCTTATATATTTACAAGTAGGCCTACAGTTTTGTCCATTGATTGTATCTGTATTTTGTTGACTAAAGTGATTGTAAATAAATTATGTGATTATTGGTTCATGGAGCAATCGTGAGGGTTGGTGTTGCCTTCTTTTCCATTTGAAGCTCTAATGATCAAGTTTGTTTAAGGCATGTTTGCACTTTGCCCACATCACCCTGAAACAAAGGGGTGTAGCCAACATGTTGTGACATGTTTAATAGCTGGTTGCTGCATTTACAATTAAAAGATGGTGCATTTGATGGAATAATTGAGTGCCTCAATTTTGTATTAATGTGTGATTATTTGTGAGATTGAACAGCCAATTGTTCTTTGAGTTTTCAGCTGCACTTGGGACATTTTTTTCTACCTACCCAAAGTGCCAAGCCTTGTGATTCTGGGTTTGAGCAGTATGGAGTTGAAGGACCTGAGGGAGAATTGAGAAGTGTAGGAGTGAAGGAGCTTGTGGATATATGTAAGGGCTTCACCATAGACTGCTTTGTGGGTGAGAACTATTTTGATTTATTGGCAGCTATTGTATATTGATGCTTGTTGAGGACTAGTAGGGGCACTGATTAAGAGTGTATTATTCTGATTCTGATTCTGATTCTGATTAAAGTTAGGGATGTTAATGATTAATCGATGATCAATTAATCACTGTTAAGAATTTGATTGATCAAGCATATCAAATTAACATTTATGTATAACAACACAATACAAACTCTAGTGAGTGTAATAATATTGCTTTGAAACAAGAGTCAAAACCTTGTTGATTTTATCAAATATATCTAGCCATATTTCACAAAAGAAACAATTTACGACAAAATATTTTTGTTATATTTTGTATAGCCTAACGTTAGTTTTTGGTGAAATCTTTTTTTTTTTTAAGTTGCCAAGCCTCTACTGTCAGACAGCCTGTCTACTGTTAGCCTTTTCATTTCAAAAGGAATATTTATTTTTGTTGTTAGGCCTACTGAATGGTGTTTCATTTCCTTCATAATTCTTATTGTTTTATGCTGTTAAAAATTTGAATAAAGCTTTGATTGAGGAAAAAAACATGGATTTTGTATTCTCTGTCATACCCAACATTTTTCAGTTAAAAAAATGCAGTTTCTTTACCCACCTCCACCCCCCCCATCTCTTCAGGAGGACAACTTTATTATTTACATAAAAATAATTACCTTCTTTTTTCTTCTTCTTCTTCTTCTTCTTCTTCTTCTTCTTCTTCTTCTTCTTCTTCTTCTTCTTCTTCTTCTTCTTCTTCTTCTTCTTATTATTATTATTCCCAACCCTCTGCCACTCCAATTGCATCCCATCCTTCCTGATACTCTTATAATCCACTTTCTTGTGCCATACAGCACTCAATTATATGATGTTTTATAAAGTTCTTGAATCTCTCAATTCGCAGAGCCCCCACCGATTGCAACCTAAAAATAAAAACTTTCCCAAGGAGTATAATAACATTAACTATTATTTGAGTTTGGTCTCGTAAATCACCCAATAGCATTTTAGGCAAATCCAATTGAAGCTGGCCATTATGGTGAAAAAAACAATCCTGAACATGTATCCAGAACAAAGAAACAAAAGGACCATACCAGAATAGATGGTCAACGGACTCAGTCTCTACTTGGCAGAATCAACACATGCATGACTGTTCAATATTCCAGATACAGAGCATCTTTTTAGTAGCCAAAAACGTATATATTAATTTAAATTGGAAATACTTTAATGATGAGTCTATTGTTATCCTGTATATCAAATTGAACACCTGATGCCATGGTAATGGAGCATCCAACATATATTCCCAACTATCCAAGATCTTGTAAGGGGTGGCTATTAATGTTTTAACTCTTAAATAAAAGTGATACATTTCTCTATTTATACTTTCCTTTGACCAGTAAAATGTTTTTATATGTGGCCGGCAAACTAGTTCCTGACCATTTCCTTTACCAATTTCTCTTTTCCATGTTTGTGGTAAAGCCCCAATGAGTTGATTACATTTTTGTAATGTGCAAACATTTCCATAAATGTTGATTAGTTGTTTATAAGACATAAGTTTACCTTTCATATTCACAATATCATTTATAAAAATAATTCCTTTATCAAACATACTTTTACAAAAGATAGGCTTTCTATCTATCAACACATTCGAGTTTAACCATATCATTTGTAATATTGAAATTGCAGCCAACTTTCTATCGCTTCTTTAAAAAAAAAGCAACACATTAGAAAGCATATTATCCTTAAACCACAGGAAATGTTTGTGGTTTTTACTTGCAAAACGGGGAAAAACCCCTTCTTGAGCATTGGATGGGCATTCTTTAGTATTCTACTAGAAAACCAATTTGAGTTCAGATAAAATGTATGAATCAGTGAGGCTTTTAGTGAGAGATTCAAGGCTTTTAGGTTTAATAATCTCAAACCACCTGATTCATATTCATTATAAAGATATATGCGTTTTACCTTATCAGGTTTATCATTCCATATAAATTTGAATATTTTTTCCTCATATGATTTAAAAAAGGATTCATCTGGAGTAGGTAAGGCCATAAATAAATATGTAAACTGGGATGAAACTAGAGAATTAATCAAAGTAATCTTACCATAAATTGTCAAATGTTTCCCTTTCCATGGCTGCAATATTGTATCTATTTTAATACGTTTATTATCAAAATTAATTGCAGTTCATTCATATTTTTGGGGATGTGAATACCGAATACATGTACTGGCCCATCCGTCCATTTTATCGGAAGACTACATGGCAAAATAAATGCTGTATCTTTCAGTGACCCAATCCTTAATATTGTACATTTATCATAATTTGGTTTTAAACCTGATAAATTAGAAAAGATATCTAAGTCTTTTGTAAGACCTTGCAGGGATGAATGTTGTGGACTCAGCAAAAAACTTGTATCATCAGCGTACAATGAGACTTTAGTATTTAAACCCTGGATTTTGAATCCTTCAATCTCAATATTTGTTCTATTTAAGTATTTCAATTGCCATGATAAATAAGTATGGTGATAAAGGGCAGCCTTGTTTTACACCTCTTGATAGTGCAATATTTTTTGAAAAGTAGCCATTATTATTTAACGGAGTTGGTGGATACTGAAATGAAAACATCTTTGAAAATACTTTGCTTCCTCATTCAATACATCAACCGGTGTAGCAAGAATTACATCATTATTTGCATTACATTTTTGAATTTTATTTTTTTGTTGCATTTCTGTATTGAAGATTTAGAAAAAAATTATAACATTTTTCCTCCTTCTCCATCCACTTTGCTTTATTTCTATAATATACCTTACATGACCTTTCTTGAAAAAGTTCTTCCAGTCCTTTTTGTTTTCCATCTAATTTATCCAGTACATCTATTGATACACTATCTGAGCCATCGACAAGTAATGTGAACTCTTCAATTTCCTTTGTCAACTTTCTCTCTTTTGACTTAAACTGTTTTTGTTTTATTTAAGAATATTGGATTGAGTGGCCTGTAAAGGCACATTTAAATGTGTCCCACACAATAAGAGGATCTGCTGATCCTATATTGTGAGAGAAAAAGTCTGCAATAAATTCCTTTGTTTTAACTATAAACATATTGTCCTGTAATAACGTTTGATTTCCAATATCCACGGCCCCATGGGAATTCAGTAAGAACTAAGTAAAGTGTTATAAGCTGATGATCAGGGCCGGTATTCACAAATAATTTTATATTTGAGCTGTTAGCTCTCAAACCCTTTGTGAAATACTCTTATCCTAAATGTATGAGTGACACGCCCATTATTTTTCGGAGTTGCTCCTAAATTGCCGAGTTAGGACCAACTTTTACCCTTAAAATGCTTTTAAAAAATAATTTTATCTTACCACTAGGAGTACTCCTAAATCGAACTAAAACATTTTAGCTAGGTGTCCCCTCTTAAAACCTATTCACAAAGCTGCAAAGACAAACTCATACTAAGGAAGTCGTAGAATTTGTGGTAAGATAAAATGCTTTGTGAATACCAGCCCAGATCTCAATTTATCTTCAATTAATACTTTTCTTACTTTTGGTACGATGGAAAAGGAAGTAAGAAAATAGTCTATGCGACTTGCTTGATTTTGTCTCTTTGCCAAGTATATCTAATTAAATCTGGAGTTTTAAGTCTCCATATATCCACAAGGTCCATTGTATCCATAATATTTAATATTTCTTTAAAGGCATGTGGGTGATAATTAGTGGTATTATTTCCTTTACGATCAATTGCAGTATTTAAAACAGTATTATATTCCCCTATTATGATCAAATATTCAGGTGTGGCTTGTAAGCCCAGTGTATTATTTAAATATATAAAGAAATATGGATCATCATTATTTGGACCATATAAGTTGATAAGACAGATGTGTTTATCATCTATTAATATATTTAAGATGATCCATCTTCCTTGAGAATCTTTTTGTGGGAATTACATTTTAACTTCCAAGTTTTTTTTTAAAAGAATCATAACCCCTTTTGAGTTTTTTTGCCCATGAGAAAAAATTATTGATCCCTCCCATTCCTTCTCCCAGATCACTTCATCTGCTGATGTTGAATGTGTTTCTTGCAAACAAAAGATTTAATGTTCCTTATCCTTAAGCCAGATAAATATTGCTCGTCTTTTTTAAATGATCTGCTAAGCCATTACTATGGAAGCCCATTTCTGCCAATGATGATGAAAAAAAAGATCCTGTAAGTCATTATAATGAGATTAGTATCTCTTACTATCTCAATATTTTGACTTACTATCTCAAAATAATGACTTTTTAATGACAAAATAGTTACAATTGCAACTGGATATAATTTCTCCAATTACCATATTTATGGACTAGGTTTGAGAGAGAAAAAAAAACAAAAGAAAAAAGAAAAACAAAAGAAAAAGAAGGGATGAAAAACTGAAATTAAACAAGTTGTCTGTTGTCCCCCTTCCCCTTCCCTCCCACAAAATATCACCCACCCATTTCCTCCCATCCCACACTGCATCCCAAGCGACACAAAACAAAAACCCATAAATAACTTAAGAACATACCAGACAAAAAACTAAACAAAAAACAAAACACCAAAAAAAACAAAATTATCTGAAATATATCACCAACTTTCCCACGCCACACATCAAATTCAAATAATGAAGAAAAAAAGTCACACAATAAGCAAGTATGAACACATGGCGCATGTGCACACACTTACATGGTTCAACATGCCGCGTAGATGTATTTACTTTTTAAGAGAAATTATTCTTTAGAGACGCTCCCTAGATTATAGGCCTGCGCATGTGATGATGTCATCAACAGCTACACATGTTTACAAACGGAGCATATACTCACGTGTGCAGCCATGATTTATCCCATCCTAAAAGGAAACTATGAGCTCTTCTTCTCCTCACCACTTCTTCTCACCACAATTCATCGTTGATGGAAAACTTGGATCCTTTAAGCTCTGTGCCTCTCCGCATGACATCCAGCTTCATTTTAAAGTCAGTGAATTTAGCCACAATGGGACGGTTCCTTTTTTTTTTTTTTTCGGTTTCACTCCGACCAAATCTGTGGACCCTAGCAAAGCAAATTGCTTCCACTTCTCGTTCCTGCATTAATCGATTAATTGTTTGTTAATGTGGGTGACGATCTATAAAGGGAATTTATTAAAATTAGCATCCCTAATTACCAGTGGCGGGCCGTGCATTTCACACCTAGGCCTTCAGTAGTGCTCCATCTGAATCAATCCACCCCTCAATAACTATTTTATGGCTATAAAAGCCATCTTATTGTTATGTTTTGAGTGTCTGTTCGGTTTGTTTTTGCACTTTGTTTATTTATCTTTCTTCAGTCATGTTTCATTCTCGTTCTGTCATGCACTTCGGGAAATTCTATGTTTCGGTTTTTCCGTCTTCGTTTCTAATCTCGTTTTACTTCCTTCTTACTTTCTAATTACACTTTGTATATATTAGTTAGATGTATATAGTATTAACCAACTAATCTACTAACATTAGGGATTTAGATTAAGTTACTAACACTACTAATCACTAATTATCTCACGCTTCTAACTATCGCTGTCATTCTCTCTCGTCCTATCTCTGTACGCTTCTCACGTTCCGCTTTATTCGCACGCAGATTTCTTTATGCGTTCCTCCTCCTCCCTAAAAAACCGAAACATAGAATTTCCCGAAGTGCATGACAAGACAAGGAGAGGAACTCGAACAGGAACAATGACAGACGGGGAACAGAACGAGAATGAAACATGACTGAAGAAAGATAAATAAACAAATGTGCCGAAATGTATAGACAAGGTAAATAATGTTTTGGAGGGCTTTGAGATAAGGGACGTAGAAGTACTACAAAAACGACAAAAACGTAAGAACTCGAACAGGAACAATGACAGACGTGGAACAGAACGAGAATGAAACATGACCGAAGAAAGATAAATAAACAAAGTGCAAAAACAAACCGAACAGACACCCGTTGCCGTTGCATCGAAGATAGATAACTCGTGTATCCAGAATAAATGCCTTTACTGAAGAAACAAACCCGGGGTGCTACAGCTGCGACACACATAAAAAATCATAAATAATAACCTCATAAAATTGCAATATTATTTAGGAAAATAGCAACATTTTACTCACCAAAAATTCTTATTATTTGTACACAAAATCCATCCTCCTTTCTTTCCTCAAAAAGAGTTCAATTACTCTGTCGTACAGATTATCCGTGTGTTTCAGTTCCATCAAGAAGTCCTTTTCTATCGCCATCGAAGCTAATGCTGAAAGTCGGCCTGCCCTTTCGTATTTCTGGCATAAGTTTTAATTCGCTTTAGGGCTGAAAATGTCCGCTCAAATGTCTGAATCACAGACTGATGTTAATTATATTTTGTCCATGAATACTTATAATTCCAAATGGTCTGTCCGCTTCCTTTCATAGCTTTTCCCCTGATTGCGCTGCTTCCAGACGTGTATTTTCATATTAAAGCATTTAACCAATCACATTACATCATAGTCAGACACTCTCTGACTATCCAATCAAAAAGTGTGAATACGCTGACGTTACCTAGGCCTTCTAGAAGGCCTTCGTGTCCCCAACTCAAAATCTGATTGGTTGAAGCAACAGTTTGATCAACACTTATTTTATGCTACAGGGCCTGCAGAACTGATTGTGAAGGCCTCCAGGCAGATTTATTTGACCCTGGCAACAAATGATGGCTGAAATGTGATTGGTTAAATGCTTTAATATGAAAATACACGTCTGGAAGCAGCGCAACCAGAAAAGCTATGAAAGGAAGCGGACAGACCATTTGGAATTATTTAATAAGTATTCATGGAAAAAATATAATTAACATCAGTCTGTGATTCAGATATTTTTTAGACCAGCAGAGAAGGCCTTGCAGGCCCTGACGGTCCACCACTGCTAATTACAGTAGTCATGCCATGAAGCAACAAAAGCGCATACAAGCATCCTTGGTGACACTAAATGATGAAAGGAGTCTTGAAATTTGATGAAGATGGAAGAATGAAAGCTTAGTAACATTTTTAATGTGGGCCTCAAAACATAAAGTCCAATAACACCGGTTCTTTGCACCAGAAAGAGGGACTAACTAGATTATTGTCTTAAACCAAATTAAAATCATAGACTTTAGCTAGGCTCGACTGGGAACCAATTAAAATGACCTAATTCTTGTCACAATTAAGCATTAAAAAAATATTTCTACAGCACTTGAACAGAGAAGTCGTAGCTTATGAGGTATTAGGCTTGGTGCATTTGGAATGGGGAGAGATTAATATTGAGCACCAAACATGTTGTACCTATTTACTACATTTTAAATATGCACACACTAACCTCTGAACCTCTGTAGATGTAAATGTCAAATCATTGTACCTGTATTTATATTAGCTACTGAGGCTGATCAGTTAATCAATTCTAGTTAGTGGGTGCACATGTTGAGGCTGTGTTACCTCTCACGTGTAATAGGACACATTTCGGAACAAGTTACATGTAATTAGACAGGTGGTAGCCAGTGGTATTTATCTTTAATATGAGCTTTCAACTCAGAATTTCTTGTGGAAAGGAAAGAATGCTGCCATCCTTGGTTTGGAAATGTTCTGCAAGGATGTCGCAGGGTGGCATGGGTGGCCACAATGCCAAGTGGTGGGTGGATGAAAACCAAACCCAATAGCTGTGTCCCAGTCAGCCATTGGCTGGTTTATTGTTTTTTTTATTGTTACCAAAAAATCGAACAATGCAAAACACGAAAAAAAAGGTTAAACCAAAATATATATTATAAATATACAGTGGAGCCTCGGTTATCGGGCATAATCCGTTCCAGAAAGTCGTCCGAAAACCGAAATGCTCGAAAACCGAGGTAATATTTCCCATAAGAAATAATGTAACTCCAATTAATCCGTTCCACACACCCAAAAATATTAACAAAAAATACATTTTATACAGAATAACTATAGTTTTACATGCAGAAAACAATAAGAAATAAAAATAAAAGACAAATAAACACTATTGCCTCAGAAACACTATCTCCCGCTAACTGTTTTTCATTTATCCACACCAACAACAACTTTTCAACATCTTCCATTGTTTGCAATCTCTGTTTCGACAGCACGTTTACACCTTTCGCAACATCAGCTTCTATTATTTCTTTCTTTTTTGCCAGTATGGAGCTGATTGTTGATGTCGACTTGCCATACATCCTAGCAAGATCAGCCACGCGAACACCACTTTCATATTTCGCTACGAGTTCTTTTTTAAATTCTAATGTGGTTCTCACTTTCTTTTTCTTTGGGCTGGCACTCTGAACTTTCTTTGGACCCATGGTGGCTTATTTAACAGTAAAACCAAAAAAAAACACAAAAACACTATTTATAACGAAAATGTTTTGGACTAATGCTAGCGGAGATGCTCACTTAGCGAGAGACAAAGGCAGACTGAGTCACGCACTCATGTGATGCTTTGTGTGGGAGCTTGGCTTGGGGAAATCAGGCGGCAGCAAGCAAACAGGAACGTACAGGTTCGGAACAGATGGATTTCCTTGCTCGATAACCGAGGAGATGTATGATTTGCGAGACATATTTTCGCCAAAAAAAGTGATCGATAACCGAATCGTACGATAACGGAGGTGCTCAATAACCGAGCATGGCAGGCTGTGCTTTTATACAGGCCTAACAAAGGCAATGGCCAACATCTGAGTTGATTGCTGACTGCCTGGCTGTCAAAGGGAACAGAAACCCCTGACAGCAGCCTAAGGGGAGGCGTAGCCTTCTCCACTCCTCCCTCCACCCCTCCCGGTGTCACAAAGCTCTTATATAACATGCAAGCTTCTCCTACCAAATGATATGGAGGGGGAGTGGCAATAGAATTATTACAAAAATTAAAGCAATACAATATATATAATTATTACAATAAGTACAGCAAGAGCTCTTATATAAAAAAACAACAACACAATATATACATTAAGAGCACTTGGAAATGGAGGAAATTATGTGTGGTCATTTCACACCTAGGCCTTCAGTAGTGCTCCATCTGAATCAATCCACCCCTCAATAACTATTTTATGGCTATAAAAGCCATCTTATTGTTATGTTTTGAGTGTCTGTTCGGTTTGTTTTTGCACTTTGTTTATTTATCTTTCTTCAGTCATGTTTCATTCTCGTTCTGTCATGCACTTCGGGAAATTCTATGTTTCGGTTTTTCCGTCTTCGTTTCTAATCTCGTTTTACTTCCTTCTTACTTTCTAATTACACTTTGTATATATTAGTTAGATGTATATAGTACTAACCAACTAATCTACTAACATTAGGGATTTAGATTAAGTTACTAACACTACTAATCACTAATTATCTCACGCTTCTAACTATCGCTGTCATTCTCTCTCGTCCTATCTCTGTACGCTTCTCACGTTCCGCTTTATTCGCACGCAGATTTCTTTATGCGTTCCTCCTCCTCCCTAAAAAAACAAAACATAGAATTTCCCGAAGTGTATGACAAGACAAGGAGAGGAACTCGAACAGGAACAATGACAGACGGGGAACAGAACGAGAATGAAACATGACTGAAGAAAGATAAATAAACAAATATGCCGAAATGTATAGACAAGGTAAATAATGTTTTGGAGGGCTTTGAGATAAGGGACGTAGAAGTACTACAAAAACGACAAAAAAAGACAAATAAAGCAGCAGGCCTGGATGGCATATATCCCAGAGTACTGTACTCAAAGAACTTGGGGAAATTATAACATCGAACAAAAAGTTAGGAAATGTGTGTTTGGTAGATTATTTCTATGTTGTAACAATGCTTCTTGGCAATAAATTGTATACCGTTAGAAAGCCTGTTTATTTCCCTTTTGAATGGTGCCCCATTTGTAAGGAACATACATTTGTGGGATGAGCAGCACAGCTGTGTATGTGGGTTGCGCCCATGAAAAATTAGCCAAATCTTCTCTGCCAATGTCAAACAGCTTATTCTGCTGTTGCTATTGACTCTTGTTTTGAGCTTCCGGTACCCCCTGGTGCTGCCAATCAGGTGCCTGATTGGCACCTGATTGGCAGCACCTGTGAGCATGGGCCCTGCTACAGTGGTCAATTGGTGTCTGCTCCAAGAATCGGCATGCCACGTTTGTCTGATCTCGATAAGGCCCGTGCGATAGGGCAACTTCAAGCTGGTGTTGTCGGCGGCATACCATCTTAACAACAGGGAAGCGAAAAGGGAACTGGATGTGTCCGTTGATAACAAGCACCTGGAGTTCCAGCAAGCCCCAAAGTACCTCGGTGTACACCTGGATAGGACACTGTCGTACAAACAACATCTAGAAGAAGTGAGGGCCAAAGTGACATCAAGGTTCTCACTTATCCGTCGCCTCGCTGGTACGACCTGGGGAGCCTCCGCCAGGACACTACGAATCTCCATGCAAGCCCTGGTCTTCTTTGCAGCCGAATACTGTGCCCCAGTCTGGAGTATAAGTCCACATGTCAATAAGGTTGATACTGCCATTAACAATGCCCTCTGGACCATAACTGGCTGCCTGAAGCCCACCCCCGTGTCCTACCTGCCAGTCCTAGTGGGAATTGCCCCAGCCGGCCTCCGACGAGAGGCTGCTACCCTCGCCCTAGCAAGGAAAGCCCAGAAACATTAATGGCATATCCTGCATGACACTACAACTAAAGCAGTGCCTCCAAGCAGACTCAAGTCCCGCCACCCCTACAATAAGGCGGCACAAGAGATGCTTAGTTCTATTCCTGAGGACCTGTCTACAAACGTATGGCTGGCAACATCCTGGAAGCAGGAGTGGGAGTCGGCTGGGCCCACACGTATCCACCATTACATCCAGGACCCGGGACATGGTGTGGAAGGAGAAGATCTACCACGCCGGCAATGGACGCTGCTGAACCGCCTACGTACGGGGGTTGGCTGCTTCAAATCGCTTATGAAGAAGTGGGGCTTGGCAGATAGCGCAGCATGCGCATGCGGGGAGCCTGAGCAGACTGCCGACCACATAATCACCATCTGTCCCCTGTATAGACCTCCTTCGGAGGATGGCCTCTTCCGAGTGGGACCAGAGACGAGGGCGTGGCTGCACGACACTGAGTTGGACATCTGATGGTGATACACGAAAGAAGAGAAGAAGCTGGTTTTCCGCAAAAGCAAGTTGCGGCATTATTTGGAGTGAGCCCTAGTACCATCTCCAAACTGAAGGCTAAGTTCCATGAAACGGGGGATGTCAAACACAGACCGCGAAGTGGGCGTCCCAAGAATATGACACCCCAAGAAGACCGGTTCCTCACCCTTTCAGCACTTAGGAACCGTAGGCTGTCTTCTACAGATTTGCAGTCAAGGTTTGCAGGATGATATGGCACACGGCTCTCGGCCCAGACAATCCGGAACAGACCGCACGCAGCCAATCTCCGGACTCATAGGGCTGCCAGGAGGCCTGCCATGACTGCCCTTCACCATCAGGCCCGTTTGCGCTGGTGTTGGCAACACCTGCACTGGAACCTGAACATGTGGAGGAACGTTATGTTCAGCGATGAGTCCAGATTCTGCCTACAGAAGTTGGATCGTAGGGTCAAAGTGTGGAGAAGACGGGGAGAATGCTATGCTGATTGCTGCACTGATAGAGTAACACCTTTTGGTGGAGGCAGTGTGATGGTGTGGGGCGGCATCTCCATCACTGGAAAAACAAGGCTTGTCATCATTGGAGGCAATCTCAATGCAGAGAGATATTGAGATGAGATTCTGTAACCAGTGGCAATCCCATATCTCCACAGTCTGGGACCGAACTCCATCCTCCAAGATGACAACGCTCGCCCCCACAGAGCGGGGTTTTTCAGAGACTACCTCCAGAATTTGGGAGTAGAGAGAATGGAATGGCCTGCCAACAGTCCTGACCTCAACCCAATTGAACACTTGTGGGATCAGCTTGGGCGTGCTTGCTGTTCATGCTAGAGTGACCAACACAACCACGTTGGCTGACTTGCGACAAATCCTGGTTGAGGAGCGGAATGCCATCCCACAGCAGTGTGTGACCACGTTGGTGACCAGCATGAGGAGGAGGTGCCAGGCTGTTGTGGCTGTGTATGGTTCTTCCACACGCTACTGAGGCTCCTGACTGTTTGTTAAATGAATAAATTGTAAAATTGCCAATATGTCTTGTTACTAACTGACTTCAATCATCCAATCCACCAAACAACACCAAACAAGAGTCCATAGCAACAGCAGAATAAGCTGTTTGGCATTGGCAGAGAAGATTTGGCAAATTTTTCATGGGCGCAACTCACATACTCAGCTGTGCTGCTCATCCCACAAATGCATGTTCCTTACAAATGGGGCACCATTTAAAAGGGAAATAAACAAGCTTTCCAATGGTATACAATTTATTGCCAAGAAGCATTGTTACAACAGAGAAATAATCTACCAAACACAAATTTCTGAACTTTTTGTTCGATGCTTATATAAACCATTGACAGATATTTTAATTCAATCCATAATCACTGGAGAAATACCAGATGACTGGAAGCAGGGTAGTATAATCCCAATATATAAGAAGGGGGACCGTACTGACCCAGATACAGGCAGATACATGGCAGATGACATTCAATATTGGTAAATGTAAAGTTGAGGGATTTTGAGTTGAGTTGAGTTGAGTATTTTATGGGAGGAGAAAAGTTAGTAGGTGTTCAATTTGAAAAAGACTTAGAAATTGTAGTTGATCAAAGCCTATCTGCATCAAAGCAGTGTGCTACAGCAGTGCAAAAAGCCAACAGAATGCTGGGATACATAGCAAAGACTATTGAGTATAAATCAAAGGAGGTTATATTAATGTTATAAAATGCCTTTGTCAGACCTCACTTCTGTCAGACCCAGAATTCTGTGTGCAGTTCTGGGCACCGCACTACAAGAAAGATATAGAAGCTCTTGAAAAAGTCCAAAGAAGGGCAACTAAACTGATACAGATATTGAGAGTTGTCAATGCCTAGAACAGCTTGCCAGGTCGGGTAGTAGAGGCAGAAACACTTGGGCTATTCTAGTCCAGGCTAGATGTATTACTAGATACTCTTTAGATTAGGACATGACGAGCCTAGATGGGCGAACGGCCCGTTCTTGTCATTATGTATTCTTCTTATGTTCTTATGTACTATGGCCCAGAGGTGCAAGCATCATGAAATAATATTACATAATTACATTGGCTTGGGATGGAAGGGAGTGAGGGAGTGGGAGAGGAATAGTAGAAACAGTAGCAACGTAAGTGTGAGCAAGGCTATGAAGCTCTGTGTTTAAATGCGAGAAGTATAAAAAATAAATTTTTGGAACTGGAGACTGTCATGTTGAATGGGGGTTATGACATTGTTGGGATTACAGAGACATGGCTTGGCGCAGCGGATGGGGAGGAATATAATGTAGAGGGGTACAAATTGTTTATGAAGGATAGAACTAATAAAAGAGGAGGGGGAGTGGCCCTTTATGTGAAAGACTATCTTAATGTGCAGGAAATTCCAGGTATAAACCCATTAGTTTCTTGTGAGGACATCTGGATTAGATTATTGGGAGATCGTGAGAAGGGCCTTAATATAGGAGTATGTTATAGACCTCCAGCTTCAGACAGTAACATAAATAGTACACTCTTTGATAACATAAAACAAATCTGTGCTGAAGGAGAGACGATAATAATGGGTGACTTCAATTACCCCTCTATCAATTGGGAGATAGTGACAGGTCAGGGCAAATGTGAAGAGGAGTTTTTAGATATGGTCAATGACTGCTTATTGCTACAGTCTGTTACTCAGCCTACGAGAGGGAAATCAATACTGGATCTGGTTTTGTGTAACAATCCTGATAGAATTTGCAGCACAGAGGTAGGAGAACCAATAGGGGCAAGTGACCACAGTGCAGTTATTTTTGATATTTTTTGGCAAGTTAAGACAGCCTCCTCTAACTCTCGAATTTTTAATTTTAGACGAGCTGACTTTAATAAAATGAGAGAGAATTTAAGTAATATAGATAGGGTAAAACTTCTAGATTGCAGAACTGTGAATGAAAAATGGACTATATTTAAAAGGGTTATTGTAGATGTACAGTGTAAATTCATCTCCAAAGTAAGGAAAAATAGGATGATGTTTTCCCGTCTGCAAACCCAGAACCGTTGTTTCTTTTAACACCCCAACCCCGCAAAGGTAGAATACGAACACCCTTTATTAAAGCATACAATTCACACTCTTTGCTAGAGCGCTATATAAATGCCTACCCCAAGAAATAAAGTAAACTGGTGTTTATTTAATTTATAAACCCCGTTAACACGCAGCCGCCCACACTTACACCACGCTGGTTTTTATTCAACCGTCAGATACTGTAGACCAAGCAATTTTCAGTTTGCATGTGATATGCAGAATAGTTCAAAGTATAACTTTTCGGGGTATAAACACAAACTTTGTACGCACTAATATAAAAATATAACGATAGGGATATCACATTTGTTGAAGGTATACCAGAAAGGTTGGATGACGATAACCTATTGCCTGCGTCTAAAACGTGTTTATTAATTATTGACGATGTTATGAAAGACGCTAGTAACAGCCAGCAGGTTGAGAAAGTATTTACACAATACGTTCATCATCGTAATCTCAGTGCACTCTATTTGGTACAAATTTTATTTTTTCAGGGTAAGACCAGCCGTACAATCAGTCTGAATACTAATTATCTGATATTGTTTAAGAACCCCTGTGACAATAACCAAATTAATATGTTGGCTAGACAAATGTACCCCGGTAATACAATATATTTTATGGAGTCTTTCAAACACGCTACAGGCGAACCATTCGGTTATCTGCTGATTGATTATAAAGCAAAGACGCCTGATTCATTGCGGCTCAGAACAGATCTACTTTCACCGCATCAAGCTGTGTATGTTCAGAAAAAAGAAATAAGCGACTCCTTAAATTAATTCTACAAACTCCAGAAGTCACAGACCGAAAAGACAGAGACATCGCGAATGTGTCTGCGATACATCACAGGTGATCTGCTCTCATCACCAGAGACTGACGCTCTGGCACATTGCATAAGCGCCGACTGCCACATGGGTGCCGGCATCGCTGTAGACTTTAAAAACCATTATGGTGGCGTCCGTGAACTCCAAATGGCGAGGTTATCGCCTGGCGGTGTGGGAGTTCTGGAACGTGGACCGCGGACCATTTTCTATCTGGTCACGAAGTCGATCGCCATCAATAAACCAACATACGCCACACTCTGCGCAAGCCTGAAAGCTATGAAAGTGGAATGCATCTCTCGTAACATCACCAAAGTGTCCATTCCGCGCATTGGCTGCGGGTTGGATCGGTTGCGTTGGGGAAGGGTGGCGGTGCTGATCGAAAGCGTGTTTCTACATTCCGGGATACAAATAACAGTTTATACCATGTAATCTGCGCGCGCGCCGCGGCTGTGTGCGCAAACACAGCCGGTTGCTATATTAGCCAGTGACAGCGGCCCAGATAGCAGCGGCGCGATGACATTCTGCAACGGCGTCGCCATCAACAGCCTAGCCAATGGGTCCGGTACGCTTGTTGGTTAAATGCCACCATTCAATGTCTCTCTGTTACAGGACAATTGAGAACTCTACTCGCTGCGGCTGAGTGGTCGGGCAAACACATCAAAGATACCATTCAAACGGCCACATAATGAACTCACTCCTGTCACCTGCTGCTGTGACCACGGGGTGACCTGGCAGTCGGCGCTTATGCAATGTGCCAGAGCGTCGGTCTCGGGTGATGAGAGCAGATCACCTGTGATGTTACGATGATGAAGGTATTGTGTAAATACTTTCTCAACCTGCTGGCTGTTACTAGCGTCTTTCATAACATCGTCAATAATTAATAAACACGTTTTAGACGCAGGCAATAGGTTATCGTCATCCAACCTTTCGGGTATACCTTCAACAAATGTGATATCCCTGTCATTATATTTTTATATTAGTGCGTACAAAGTTTGTGTTTATACCCCGAAAAGTTATACTTTGAACTATTCTGCATATCACATGCAAACTGAAAATTGCTTGGTCTACAGTATCTGACGGTTGAATAAAAACCAGCGTGGTGTAAGTGTGGGCGGCTGCGTGTTAACGGGGTTTATAAATTAAATAAACACCAGTTTACTTTATTTCTTGGGGTAGGCATTTATATAGCGCTCTAGCAAACAGTGTGAATTGTATGCTTTAATAAAGGGTGTTTGTATTCTACCTTTGCGGGGTTGGGGTGTTAAAAGAAACAACGGTTCTGGGTTTGCAGACTACTGGCCCCTGTGTTAAAAGAACAAAACTGGTCATGAAGTTGCTAAAGTCTTTACGTACATGTTAAACAGAAAACATAGTAAATTAACAAAGCAAATGCACTAAAGATTTTATCGAAAGCGATACAAGTTTGCTTGTGAGAAGCAGAGAAACCAGAACTATTGCTAGATTGCTCCCTCAAAGGACCCGTGAGTGTCCGTGCTAAAAAGCCATAAGTGTCTTTACATAATAATATACTGCATTCTTTTTAAAAACAGGCCTCATACATGTGCTTTTTAAATAAAAACGTAATGTTATAAACTGTTTTTCTTCTTTTTAAAACATTGCAATAATATACGGCAATCTTTTAAAGCAGGCTCTCCAGCACTGTCACAAGGAAACGTGCGCTACTTTTAAATGATTTGTACTGCGTCTAGCAATGGTGTTGTGTTCGTGAAGCGTATGTTGTGCTTTGAGGAGCATGGCAGTATTCTTGGTCAGCCTAGCCCCCTCCCCACAAGCTCCTGTAAACGACACTCCCTGGGACTAGACCTAAAATCTTGCTTCATCCCCCAACCTCCAATCCTCCCCCCAACCCATTCTCTGAGCCCCGAGACAATCTTTCATCCTGACGGAATCACACACAGCAACTGTCACAAATCTAACGCCTAGATGTTAGTTCCTCTCAACGGCCGTCCTGTACTTTTCCCGCGGGGTCATACCCACAGACCCCCCTTCAGATCCCGTCCTCCTTCACCCCTCCCACACCTGTCGACAGCATCCTCTCCCGCGCCAACGACACAACCCCCCGCCATAAACACCTCCCCTCCACTTTTTTTTTTATCGCAGGGTAATAAAATAAATTAAACAGGAAATCAAACAGGATATCAAAAAGTAAATAAAAAAGAAATTTAGAAAGAAGAGTATAGTGTCTCATACATACTACTGGCTACAAAGTGTGTTGACCTGAACCAGGCTTATGATGTTATATATTTGGACTTTCAGAAAGCATTTGACAAGGTACCACATGAGAGGCTCATTGCTAAAATGAAATCAGTAGGAATTGTAGGAGTAGTTTCACAGTGGGTTAAAAATTGGCTGCAAGGGCGAATACAAAGAGTAACAGTAGGTGGGGCCGAATCTGACCTCGGTGCTGTGGGCAGTGGTGTCCCGCAGGGATCGGTGCTGGGACCTCTGCTCTTCCTTATTTACATAAATGATCTGGATATGGACATTAGTAGCAAAATAGTTAAATTTGCAGATGATACTAAACTTGGGGGCTTGGCAAACAGTTTGGAATTGACTAAAGTAATCCAAGATGATTTAAACAAAATCCAAAAATGGGAAGATACATGGCAGATGACGTTCAATATTGCTAAATGTAAAGTTATGCATTGGGGAAATAAAAACATTAGACAGGAGTATTTTATGGGAGGAGAAAAGTTAGTAGGTGTTCAATTTGAAAAGGATTTAGGAGTTGTAGTTGATCAAAGCCTATCTGCATCAAAGCAGTGTGCTACAGCAGTGAAAAAAGCCAACAGGATGCTGGGATACATAGCAAAAAGTATTGAGTATAAATCAAAGGAGGTTATATTAATGTTATATAACGCCTTTGTCAGACCGCACTTAGAATACTGTGTGCAGTTCTGGGCACCGCACTACAAGAAAGATATTGAAGCTCTTGAAAAAGTCCAAAGAAGGGCAACTAAACTGATACCTGGTATGAAAGGTAAAAGTTATGATGATAGACTTAAGGCACTCAATCTATTTAAACTTAGCAAATGCAGACTTAGGGGGGATTTGATTGAGGTTTTTAAATTCGTAAAAGGGATTAACAAAGTAAAATACCAAAGATTTTTTAAGATAAGTGGGGTCAGCAGAACAAGAGGCCACAGGTGGAAATTAGTTAAAGGCAAATTCCGCACAGATATTAGGAAGTTTTTCTTTACACAGAGAGTTGTCAATGCCTGCTTGCCAGGTCAGGTAGTAGAGGCAGAAGTAGTAGAGGCTATTCAAGGCCAGGCTAGATGTAGTACTAGATGCTCTTTAGATTAGGACATGATGAGCCAAGATGGGCCGAACGGCCCGTTCTCATCATTATGTATTCTTATGTTCTTATGTTCTTATAAGAATGCATAATGACGAGAATAGGCCATTTGGCCCGTCTAGGCTCCTCATTTCGTCTAAATAATATCCAGTACTGCATCAAGCCTGGACTTTAATATATATATCTTTCTTGTAGTGTGGTGCCCAGTAGAGCATTTACGACTGCTGCATTTTAGTAGTCATCAACTACTCCCAAAAAGTAGTCGAGTAGTCGATTAATCGCGGGAGACATATACACATTTTTTCGCCCAACAATTAAAAATTATCTTCAAAAAGGTCTCAAATACAACCAGTAAAGGGTTAACTAATGTAGGCGGGACCGACCTGGGAGTAGGTGAAATAGCAGAGTCCTCAATTGGCTCTGAGAGACTGTTTACAAATGAGCCGCGATCTGATTGGACTAAACCCCCAGCAAGCTTGTCTGAGCTGGAGATACTGTTTGACTGCAGTAACAACACGACTGCTTTATTGCAGGGGTAGTGGGAGTCTTTCCTTCTTTAAATACCTTAAATTCTGTTTATTTAACATGGCATAACGTAGAAAATGATTGTTCAAACAAATCCATGTTCAACAACAACCAAAGTTATGTCCACCTTCGGTCGTTAGAAGGCCATCTCAAAAGCTCTGAATAACCTACTATGATGCATTATGATTAGCCTACATACTCAAACAGTTTGAAATACAAGATCAACTTCGGATATAACTTGTGAAAGTACTCTAGCAATCTCACCAATAAACACGTATGTCCACAGGTTGCATAAAGTTTATGAATGTATTGGTTTATTGAAATAAACATTATTAATAGTGACTGACACATTGACACAGCGGAATGAGCTGTCATAAAAACACTATTCAGATTATTAACATACATTTTACCCAAATAGCTAGTGTAAAGAGAAAAATACAAATGGCTAGTGTAAACAGAAATGCAAAACGTACTCACTATAATGAAATGCCATAATGAAAGTGCATGGTGGTAAACATTATTCCACTGTGTGTACACTGTACAGATGGCAAAGTAAAGGAAAATATTTATCTGCCTAGGCTACTCGCTCTCGCCAAAGTCCTCCTCATTTATGATCCTCATCCTGCGCTCCTGGTTAGCGTTCAAACATATAAGGGCATCCACGTGAGCTGGGTGTAAGCTTGATCGCTGCCGGGTAATGTATTCCCGGCCAGGGAGAAATCCCTCTCACTTGGGGTACTGGTGGCTGGGATAGCCAGGTAGATTTGGGCCAGCTTGGCCAGACGGGGGAACTGCTTCTCATTGCGTGCCCACCACTCCAGAGGGTTGCTCATCGTGGGGATGCGGGTCAACTGGAGATATTCGTGTACCTCCTTACTCTTTACTTTTTTACTGGCGTAGTGAGGCCCAAATAGTTCCCCATAATCACTCTCGAGTCGTGTTTTTTTCTTCCCGGGCTCCTCTCCATTGTTGTTGTCCATGTCGATGTCTGCGGGGGCGTCATCGTATGCGCCATCTGCGGAGCAAATCACACTACTGCGTGACTACAAGATAGAATAATTATACAATTATATTAACAGCTATTAAAATAACAGCTATTCAAATAGTGAATATATCTATAACTAATTTACCTGTAGCTGCAGGCTGGTCCGCCTCTCCATCTCGCAGTAGCTGAATCAGATGGCTTTTAACCTCCACTCTGGTGTTCTCCGGGAGGAAATGGAGATCTTTAAACCAACCGACCCTGCCAAGTCGTCTTCACTGTCCAACTTGAACCAAGTTTTCAGCTGTTTTCGCACCGCGTTCTTAAAGTTGCAAGCTGCCACTACATCAGACTATTCAACTCTCAGCACCCCATCCTCCACCAGGTTGAGGATAACAGGGTAAATAAATGAGAGCCCGACATGCATTTCCCCACACATGATTGTAGTTGCCTTTGCCAGGGGTCTCAGCACAAGCAGGGATGCGCTGCTCGTGAAGTCGCTCCAGCATTGTAAAGGTTGAATTCCAACACGTGGGACAGTCGGCTGGAGCCTGTTCTCTTCGACATTGAGCTGGGCCTGCCGCTTCTTCAGCGCACAGGTTGCCACTGCCGAGTGGCGTAAATGACTTACCACTCGCCTCGCCGCATCGATGGCTTTTGCTACTTCAGGTAAATCCATCCCTGCCTTTATCGCCAACTGTTATGTATGTCCAGTGCAGCAAAGGACATGGGAGAAATCTTCACACAAAGCTTCACTTCATCGCCAGGTTCATGCTGCTGGAATTATCGTGTATAATGCAGAACACCACCAGGCCCCACTCTCTGATTGTGTCCGTCAGCCTTTGAGCAATTTTGGCAGCGGTATGCCTCTCTGGCATCAGACAGGTGTGGAGGACTTTTGCCTTCATCTCCCAGGTGGCGGTATGATAATGTGCTGTCACAGTGATGTATGGCTCCATGGTGGGAGAAGTCCATAGGTCTGTGGTGAATGAAACACTCTGATCTTTCATATCGGATGCTAATTGGGCTCGCAATTCATCGTACTGGTGTGTGATGGTGTTCCACAGCACAGTGTGTGAGGGGATAATGTAGCCCGGTTCGAAAAATGGATGATGTTCCTAAAGCCATCTCCAGACACTGCAGCAAGTGGTCGAATATCCTTCACAATGAAAGTTACTAACAGACCTGTTATTCTCCTTTTTCTGTGGTCGATGATCGGACGTTTGGAGAATTCTCCGATTGTCGTCTACCTAACGTTGCCGCTGCTAGTGCTAGCCATAAGTGGGTGTAGCTTTAAATGGTTATGCATAGCACTGGTACTGTTGTGGTACTTTAGGGTAGCCTTACATATATTGGCTGTTGAACTGTTGAACTGTTGCCCGGAAGGTTGCTCCAAGGGCCATAATTGATTTTATTATTATTCAATTGATGTTGATTGGTAAGTGATTATTCACTTACCTGGTTGTGTGTGAGAATGTGAGTGGATGTGAATTGTCAATTGTTGAGTAATTGTGATTGGGTGAGTGAATAATAGATGGGTGATTGCCTCACGAGTCCCACCTGAGCCAGGCAGAAAGTAAGCCTATTTAAGAGCAGGTGGGGCGAGTGGGGGATCAGTTAGTCTTGTCATGTCATTCATGTGTGCGCGTATTGTACATTTGTTAGTCTTGTCATTCATGTGTGCATATTGAGAGTTGTTGTTCACATGTGTGTGAGTGTGCACGTGCACGCGTATGGTATCGTGTCGTATTGTGTAGTGTGGACTGTTAGTTTAATGTGAGTGATGTACTGTGTGTGGTGTCTTCCCCGCAAGGGGGTTTCCGTGTCAGAGGACGTGGAGTCTGGAGTTTATGTTGAGTTCTGTGTGCGTTTGTCGAGAGTGACTGAGTAGAGTGCTTCCTGTGTGTCTGGGAAAGAAGAGCGAGAGGGCACACTGAAATAGTGTCCACCTCTCGCCCTTGGTGTGATTGGAAGAGAACTCACACTGGAGAGTGTTTCTTGACAACGGCCCGAGAACTCTCACTGAAAGAGTGGAGATTGTCTCGGGGCTGGTTACCAGATAACTCTCACTGTGAGGAGTGGCGAGGGTCTCTGTGTTTGGGGCAAAAGAGAACTCGGACTTAAAAGTTTGTGTGTCTCTGTGTGCATGGGTTGGGAAGCACTTGAAAAGTCACTGGATATGTGTGTGCCTGGGGAGGTTCTAGGGGAACTCTGGTCTGAGGAGGCACGGTGTCTTGTTGAGATGTGTGTTAAGTGTGTGTCGGGATAGTGCGTAGAGTTCTACCCTGTTCTACCGGTAAGTGTTGATACATGTTAAATGTGAATGTATGAAGGCAGTGTGGAAAGCCGCTGACTGTCTGTTTGTTCTGTGTTCCCCGAAAGGGGATTCCCCCCTCGGAGGAGGTGGGCTTTCATTTAGTGTTGTTTATTTTAGTTTATTTTAGTTAATTGTTTTTGCCCGCAGCAAGTAGGGTGAAGACTTTGTGTTTGTGTTTGTTTTATTTTAACCTGCTCTCCCACTTTTTCTCTCTCTCGGGTCTGGGAGAGAGGCGGAAAAAAATAAAGATCTGGGCCCGTATTCACAAAGCATTTTAAGGGTAAAAGTCGTAACTTCGCAATTTAGGAGCAAGTCCGAAAAATAATGGGCGTTTCACTCATAAATTTAGGAGTCCTAAATTTTGGGGATAAGATTATTTCACAAAGGGTTTGAGAGCTAAAAACAGCTCCTAAGTCCAGGAGAAGTTAAAAGCAGGCAAGAGGACTTCTAAGTTGCTAAAGACCTACTCACGGCGATCCGAAAATCTGCTGCTGGCGGCAATCGTTGTCGCAATCGCATCAACACTGGAGATATTGAATGATACAGAGCTCATAAAAAGGTACCGCCTCAATCACAAGGGTATTATATATATAATATTATATAGATTATATATAGATACCCGCTGATTGTTTACGAGATGCAGACATGTAACCAATTGACTAGTCAGTATTCTTGGTTTCATGTTAAATCAGTGACACGTAGCCTACATTTGTATTTTAGAATCTTTATTAGAATATAATAGGGGTGCATCGGATCATTTTTCGGATCAGCAAAAAAATAAATAACGGGGGCCAAAGGCGCGTTTTGAATGAATGATAATTTCAGTTTTTCAACGTAAGTTATTTCACTAAATCTTTATTCGAAAATTTCACAAAATACATTTTTAGATTCAGTACGCCTTAAGCGATTTAACTAGGGTGGTTTTACGCCTGAATTAATTTAATAAAAAATTAAAAGATCGCTAATGTTTCTATTTTATTTAATTCGGTCGCGTTTCTAAAAACCTGCCTCCCAGAAAGGCATTTAGTATGAAAAACAAAGCAAACCAAAACATACATGGTTGTCTATCTCTTCACTGTAACTCTGCATCGAGATTTAGGGAATTGTTACTTTAAAACGTAACAGCGGCAGAAAAACTATTCTCTATGATGACCCATCCCCTATATCAGCCAATCGCTGTGGGCATTCTGAGTAAGCTCGTTCATGAGAAACAACATCATCCCAAGCAACGACATCAACCCCGCCCTCACTCTTAGTTTGACAATTCTAGGAATTCCTTAGTATGAGTTTGTCTTTGCAGCTTTGTGAATAGGTTTTAAGGTGGGACTCCTAACTAAAAGGTTTTAGTGCGATTTAGAAATACTCCTAGTGGTAAGATAAATGCTTTGTGAATACGGGCCTGGTCCGTAGACTGGCAAACCTCACTCCTCTGCCAGTTCTTACCATCGGCTGCTCTGCTCCAGTCCAGGGATTGTCATGTGGCGTGTGACAGATTTATACTACAACTAACTTAATAATGGCCTAAGCATTCTGAATACTTGAACCGAGGAAGAGTTCAAAAATAAGTAATTACCTCCCAACCTTTAAAATATAGTGTTTCTACCCAAAAGACCAAAAATACCCTTCAAATTCAGTATATCACACGGCCTTCATCAGTTGATCACTTCAATGGTATAAGATTGAAAGACCTAACAGTGTTCTTTTAGAAATCAATATTTATTCAAAATAAATGAACACTGAAATTAAATTAACACTTTATTCAAAATAAATGAAGTATTTAATTATGTCCTTTTACCATTATTTGTGGTTCTGTGTAGCTCAGTAGGTAGAGCATGGCGTTGGCAACGCTTATGTTGTGGGTTCAATCCCCACCACATGTACTGAAAAATGTATGCATTCACTACTGTAAGTCGCTTTGGATAAAAAGCGTCTGCTAAATGGCATATATTATTATTTAAAAGCAGTGAGAATGATGATGAAAGACCACAGCAAGTATCATTCATTAATTCTCTTTTATGGCAGTCATGTTGAACAAATTATTACAAAACTGAAAATAAACCAGGATAGGATCTCCATCAGTCAGCTGCCCTTGCGCACCCGATTTGAATCACAGGGAGGGTAGCAAATCCCATGTATGAAACTGCAGTCACCGTCCGAGCGAAAATGCACCAAGTTTAAAAATGGGAAAAACAGCAACTTATTACCATGGGAAAACTAAAAGTAAGAGTCTATCACTACTTAGGAAAAAGGAAAAAAGCACTTGGCAACTCCTGTTCTTCCTTAGGTCGGTAGGCGTGTTCATGATCTTATTGGTCGCCAGACTTCCCCCCTTTCGGGGCATCAGGGCAATGCCTTCGGTGGACTGGATTGGGTTAATTGTTCATATTTTTATGAAAATGATTTAGTTGGCTAATTGCTTAGTTATGCTAGCTCGCCAAACGCTGGGGCCGCATCTGGTGAGGAGGTGTTATAAAAGAGATAAAACCTCCTTAGCTTTTAATATCATCGTGGATGACAGCATGGGGTTGAGCCTCGTGGAGACCCTTAGACGGGGGAGAAAGGTGGCCCATAGAGTGTTTCCCTGGTTTCTTATATACTAAGGCAGTGACATATACGAGGGCCAAAGGGACCAGAAAAGAAACAGAAGTCAGAACAAAAATATGTATAATATGATAATACGTATAATTATAGTTCACTATCTAGATGCATGCATACTGGAATAGTATTGTCAACTGGAATATATTTGCCCGCAGAACTCCTACTGAAGTCATTATTCCTACTGAATTCATTTTGACAAGAGGCTCTCATGTGATACCTTGTCAAATGCATTTTGTCCAAATATATAATATCATAAGCCTGGTTCAAGTCAAAACACTTTGTAGCTTCCTCAAAGAAGTCCAGGAGGTTTGTTAGGCATGGCCTCCCCCTAATAAAACCATACTGTCTATCCCTTAAAATACTATAATTTTTCAGGAATAATTCCAATGTGTCCCTCGTGATACATTCCAGTATTTTACATGAGATGCAGGTTAAACTGACAGGCTTGTAGTTCCCTACAGTCAGTACAGTACTCCTTCTTATATATTGGAAATTATACTACCTTGCTTCCAGTAATTTCTCGAAGCAAGGTAGTAATTATTCTAGAGTACTCTAGGATATTTGCCATCGGGACCTGTGGCCTTGTTTGTCTTCAGTATTTGTAGTTTCTCTAGTACTTCTATGTCCCTTATCTCAAGGTCGCCTAAAACATTCTGTACATTAGCTATACTTTTAGGCATATTTATAATCTCTAAAGCTCTCAACAAAGTAACTGTTTAGTGTCTATCCTCATTATTATAAAGAAGAGCTCCTTCCTTATTCTTAATGTACTTAACCTCATCATTGACTTTCCTTTTTCTACTGCAATACTGAAAAAACTGCTTAGGATTACCTTTTGCATCATGGACCATTTTAATTTCAAAGTACCTTTTAGCCTTAGCCCACATATTATAATAATCTACCTTGTTTCTCTCCAAATTGTCCTTTTCATACAGTCTCTTCTTTTCCCTCGAAATGCCCCATAAAGATTTATTCATCCACTGAGGAGATTGTTTTTTCATCCTATTCTTCCTTACTTTTGGTGATGAATTTACACTGTACATCTACAATAACCCTTTTAAATGTAGTTATGGTTTTTGCTCCTCATAGGTAGGCCTTGAATTATTATGACACTGCTCATTGAAGGGCAAGGAGTTCCAGTTTGAAAGGAATTATAGTTTTCATCATTCCTTTCAGTAGGATGCAGACTACGGCTGGCAGCATTGCATCAACTGCTGGAACGTGGCAGGGGCATTACACATGCTAATGGCCATCCGCTCGAACTGGAAAAGCCCAATGGGAGTGGAAAATGCGGTGTTCTCCTTGTCATGCGGATCCACTTTGATCTGCTAATACCCACTGGCTAAGTCCAGGGTCAAATACCACGCTTCCTGTTTCAATGCAGTCAGGGACAGTCAGGGCGCATCACTGGTGGGATTTTGATGTAGGACAGCGTTCGTGCGGCCATAGATACCATTGTGCACAGCAAACACCCGAGCCCACTTCCTCAGCAGCGTAGTCAGCTGATCTTTCTAGGAAGCAGTAAATCTGTCACCCTGTAAGGACATAAGAACATAAGAATACATAATGATGAGAACGGGCCATTTGGCCCATCCAGGCTCGTCATATCCTAATCTAAAGAGTATCTAGTACTGCATCTAGCCTGGACTTGAATAGCCCAAGTGTTTCTGCCTCTACTACCTGACCTGGCAAGCTGTTCCAGGCATTGACAACTCTCTGTGTAAAGAAAAACTTCCTAATATCTGTGCGGAATTTGCCTTTAACTAATTTCCACCTGTGGCCTCTTGTTCTGCGGACCCACTTATCTTAAAAAATCTTTGGTATTTCACTTTGTTAATCCCTTTTAGGAATTTAAAAACCTCAATCAAATCCCCCCTAAGTCTCCATTTGCTAAGCTTAAATAGATTGAGTGCCTTAAGTCTATCATCATAATTGTACCTTTCATACCAGGTATCAGTTTAGTTGCCCTTCTTTGAACTTTTTCAAGAGCTTCTATATCTTTCTTGTATTGTGGTGCCCAGAACTGTACACAGAATTCTAATTGAGATCTGACAAAGGCATTATATAACATTAATATAACCTCCTTTGATTTATACTCAATACTTTTTGCTATGTATCCCAGCATCCTGTTGGCTTTTTTCACTGCTGTAGCACACTTCTTTGATGCAGATAGGCTTTGATCAACTACAATTCCTAAGTCTTTTTCAAATTGAACACCTCCTAACTTTTCTCCTCCCATAAAATACTCCTGTCTAATGTTTTTATTTACCACATGCATAACTTTACATTTAGCAATATTGAATGTCATCTGCCAGGTATCTGCCCATTCTTGGATTTTGTTTAAATCATCTTGGCTGCTTCAGCTAAGGTAACGTTAGCAACTGCTCAAATAAAGCATATGGACACATTGAATTGCAACGTTATGGTATCTCGAACCGACAGACACCTGAGGGGTGTACTACGAAGCTGGCTAACGAGTAAGCCTGACTTAATGCGCTGAGTAAAACCTCTTCAAATCTGGAACATGGACTAAAGTAAAAAGAGCGGTTGCGGGTTTTACTCGGTGCATTAAGTCAGGCTTACTCGTTAGCCAGCTTCGTAGTACACCCCTCTGTTGGCTGCGACCTCAGGCTTTTCAACACTGGCGTAACGTTAGCTAACGTTAATTTAGCAGGATGTAATGTGTAACGTTTAATCAAATGAAAATGGGTCACCCCCTGAAGAGACCAAAGATGTATTTCCCAGCTGCTAAAGATTGTAAGTGTATGACCAAAATATTTCAGCAAGTTAACATGATCTGCCGACACATTTGCTTGCTAACTGGCTAGCGGTTAGCCCCCTCAAACAGGAGGCTTTGGGATCTTTAATTTACTTGTATGCTATATACTGTCAAAGCTTCCTCAACAAGGGCATGTACGCGTACTACGTTACACAAGCTGCGAAGGAGTAGCTAGATGTAGCTTGGCAAAAATGAGTCGAACTGACAGCTAACATTACCATTAGCTACTTTGCTAACGTGTTTTCCCACAGTCGTTTTGGTTACGTTTGGACAAGACGGTTTGGTAACAGCAGTATTTCAGCGGATGCAGGAACATAGGCATGGACAACTCTCTTTGACAACACAAGCGTGTGACGTTTATTTCCACCAAAACACAGGACGGTGATACAGAGTCAGAGAGCAACATTAACCTGTCTCAGGCTCAGGCGGTTACCTAGCAACCTCCAGCTAGATATCCCAGAGTGCATTTCGAACTCTGACCTCTAACCTTAAAGGGGCCATGGGCCCCTACTAAACAGAACAGTCAGCTGGAAAGGTGAACTTTTGACATTTGATGTAAGAATGGTTTCTATGGGCTCAAATTAATGCCAAAAGTATTTTGTCTCTGTAAGCAATGACTTGTGCTTGCAACTTATAGTTTGTGTTTTAACAATCTGAAAAAAACATTTGTGAACAGAAATAGTACTTGGAAAACAGTATTTACTTGAACACTGTAACATGCAACGCTGTTTACAAGATTTTTTTGACCAAAACTGTGAACATGCAATGCTCAGTTTACAAGATTTTTTCTACAGACAGACTTTTGGCACTGTTTTGACGCCTGCAAACTATCCAATCGGCATCCAGAAGAAATCAGGTTGACATGATGTGCAAGATTTATTGCAGGGGTGTCAAACTACGTGCAAAACTGCGTTCCGCGGTCCATTTTTAAACGCTCAGTTTATAAGGAATATGGCCCGCAGAAACTTGACTTTTGGCACTGTAATTTTAGTTTCACCACTAGTGGAGCCACCCGTATTCATTGAAAACTCCCCATCCAATAAGAAATCAGCCTTGATATTTTTCTGATTTGGCCAAGTGGAAAAAGTTTGGACACCCCTGCCCTATTGAGTGTCCAAGAATGTAGCATCGCCAAGTTCAAGATTCATTTGAATGGCGTCCAGCACACTGCAGAAAGGGCAGGCTTGATAGATTGTACACAATGGCAAATCATGATAATTCGAGGCTTTCAAACGATCTGGTAAGTTATTAGTTATTGTTCATAGAAAAGTTTACTGCATTAATAGAAAAGTTTATTATTTTGGCGAGTTTTCCAATTTTATAGATTTGTAAGTTGTAACCAACATAGGCCTACTCCATTACAAGCCATAGGCTAGTTGTAGCCTATCGAAATAACGTAGTGTGGAGATAGGTCTGGCTAGCGAGACTATATAGAAATAAACGGGGAGCACATTGCCATGAGCTACAAATGTGTTTATTCTTAAATTAATAAGTAACCCACCTCAAACAAGGACATGTATCTAGTAAAAATGCTAGCACACAATTAGTCAATAGTCAGTTCCTCGCGTCATAGCAAAAAAAGATGAATTTTTCACTAGTTCCAGAGTGAATGAATAAATAAATCCTACAGCATTACAGCATGTTTATTAAAATACAAGTTCCACCATTTCTCATTGTAGTGGTTCTGTGTAGCTCAGTAGATAGAGCATGGCAATGCTGAGGTTGTGAATTCAATTCCCACTGGGACTACATACTGAAAATGTATGCATTCACTACTGTAAGTCGCTTTGGATAAAAGCGTCTGCTAAATGGTATATATTTCTTTATTTCTTTCATTGTAATAATGACGGCTACAGGTGTCACTAGGCCGGCAAATACTGCAAAGGCTTGGTACAAGACTGCACGACCTTCTGCAACAACTGCCACTGGATCTAAGACACGCAGAAATGATTTGCATGAATGAAATGGCTCTCCTAAACTCCCTTGCTGAGCACATAACCTTTCCCCAGGAGGTAGGTTGGATTGTTTGGTTATAAAGCTTGAAATCCAACTTTGTCTGTTGTCAGTGTTCATTTGTAGGCCCTACACCTCTTTACATTGGATGTACGCCATACTCAACTTAATTGTACTGAAACGATTTCGGCCCCTGGCCTTGGCTGTTTCATTCGCGGCGCACGAAATAAGGAGGAGTTGGCTTGTTCAGCAGAGTTCGGCTTTACTTGCAGAGAATTCAGCATCAGTACATTCAGACATAGACATATTTTACAAGGATTCTCGTAGGGATTTCATTGAGCTCTGCAGTATCAATGTCCGTGTGTATCTATGGGATGGCAATAATATGTATTTGGCAATGTGTTTTAACAGCCGATAACAGCCTATGCTCAATACCAACAGGTTCTCGATGGTCTCTTCTACCTGATCAGTTTGACTAGGGAAGAAATAGACAGAAGGAGGACCACTGTGGTAGTGGAAGAAGTAGTTGGTGGGATGGGATGTCCAAAGCTGTCTGTTTCCAAAGACCATCTCCAGGAGCTCATAGAAATGGATCTGTCTGTTCCTTGTATTTCCAAAATGCTTGGGGTATGAGTGCATACAATCAATCGCCGGATCCAAGAGTGGGGATTCAAAGTGAGAAACACATACAGTCAACTGAATGATGATGAATTGGACAATTTGGTGTGTACAATAAAAGCCACTTCACCAAATTTAGGTAGGTACTTTATTAGGTTGTAACTTACTGTAATCTGAACATCAGCTTCTGAAATCCTTTAAGGAAAACAGATCCAGCAGTTCTTTGTACAGTATTGCTTTACTATCACCTGACTTGTGAAATTGTAACTTATTCTGAAAAAAATCTGTTTTTTTAATAGATTTTTTCTCTCACAAAAATGAAAAATCTCTCAATCTTATTCTCCTTATACAGGCTACAGGATGGTCAGAGGGCATCTTAGAGCCTTAGGCCATATAGTACAGTGGGCTAGAGTGTGGGAGTCTATGCATCGGGTGGATGCCAAAGGCATACATGAAAGACTAGCAAACCTGGGATGTGTGGTGAGAAGGGTGTACTCTGTACCACATCCCCTTTCACTCGTCCATGTGGATACTAATCACAAGCTCATAAGGTAAGCAAGTGCTATGGAGGTTCTCATTTATACCACATAGTTGTTATTTAGTTTATAGATTGGTAAAATTGCATGGAATTTTGGCCTAAATGAACTAATTAGACACAGCTTAGCTCAGTCCTTCTAATATAACACTACTTCAAATGTAACAAACATTAAAGATCTATTTAATTTGGCCTGCACAATATTTTACCCTGAAACAACTTTAATTTTGAATAATGTAGCTTTGAGCCTATACCGTTTTTCTGTGGTTTTGAAAACTGATAAATCATGTCATATTATACAAATCTGTTCTAATACTGCTACTACAACCACTACTATACTATTACTGGTACATCATAACATACCACAATGTATGTAAAGTGCTATAATTAAGTAGAAAGTACACCTATACACCATACATATGCCTCAAGTATTTCTACTGTTATGTAATTTACAGAAACGGTATTGTGATTTTTGGAGGCATTGATGGGTTTTCAAGAAAGGTGAGTGATTTGATGACTGAAGGATTTGTTAATTTGGCATACAGTACACATCATAACTAGACACCCATACAATTTGGTTAATTTGTCTTTCTTGTGGAAATTCTGTGAATCCTTAGATCATGTACCTTCATGCTTCCAATAACAACAAAGCAGCTACAGCTCTTGAATACTTCCTTGAGTCAACTAGGAAACATGGCTTTCCATCTAGGTAAGAACTATGCATTGTAGAATGTTGTAAATACACTGTATCATTCACTTTATCATAAAATCTTTGTTTTGAGGACTGCAGTTTGCCTAGAGCCAACAGATTTGTAGACAATTCAATCAACCCTCACAGGTCTAATCCCCAATGGGGACGAGTCTCCCTACAGATGGGAGGTTGACCTTCTGGCTTCCTGGTGCCGACATAACACACAGTACACCCCACATACACATTCACAGACATGCATGATGCTCTAGTTTTCCTGCACCACCAATAACTCTCATGTGTAATATGCACATAGCATAACTGTACATAACGTAGTGGAATAGTGTGTAATTATTTTAACACTTGATGTTGCCGTTTTTTCAGTAATAAATTACAATTGTCATTGTGTTGGGCCATCTAACTTAGTGGAACAGTGTGTAATTATTTGAATACTTGATGTTGCCATTTTTCAGTTATAAATTACAATATTCCTTGTGTTGGGTCATCAAGGGTGAGGGGAGACCAAGGAGTTGAAAATGTGGACATAGCAAGATGCATGTTTCAAGTCCGTGGCTGTGGCAGGGGAAGCTTTATCTCAGGGAAAAGTGTCCACAACCAAAGGTAATTTGTGAATGTGTGTAGACCTGTAAACAGTCTTATTCCATCACAGATGTGCTATACAAAATTAGCATGAGAAGCACAATCATTAGAATGTGCATAAGTAAAGCCATTATATTAACACTGTATTTTAACTAGGTGTGATGCATTCTCAGACCAGTGATTGTGTACATGTAGCCTGTTTCACTTTCTCAAAAAATGCACAACTTTATGTAATGCAGTTTGTCTTCTCATTTACATTTTCATATGAATGTTTCATACTGTAATCGAATTCATTAATTTGTGAAAGAAGAGTAAGTATAATTGAAATGTCCTTTATGTGCTCTTCAGATTTGTAGTCTTGCTCATTGTGGTAGTGATTTAGAAAAATAATCATAATATATGCCATTTAGCAGATGCTTTTTTCATCATAGATGTTTCTGTTGTCTGATACTGATGTTACTCCTCCCCTTTAGGATAGAACGCCTCTGGCGTGACGTGTGGAATGTTGTGTCCAACATCTATTATGATGTCCTGCACAGCCTAGAGGAGAGTATAGTACTCGACCCATCAAACTACACCCACCTATTCTGTGCCCAATATGTGTTCCTGCCCCGCATCCAGGCTGCTCTGGATACTTTTACAGATGGCTGGAACAACCACTCCATGCAATCAGAGCGTAACTTGACCCCAAACCAGCTATGGTAAATTGGATGTGCCACAAGTCTTATTAATCCTCCTGATAATATTCAGGTGAGTTCCTCCTTGTCTACAGTTAAAATATACTAACAGTACACATTCTGTCCCAGCCATGTTAATAACTTTGTTATTCCCTTATCTTGAAATTAAAAGTACTTGTGAACTACTACCCCTTATCCAGGAAATTACTATTAAGATAGTTAATAACACAATCACATTACAGGGGCAGTATATCTCTGAGTTGGAGAACCCTGAGATGGAACACATTGGAATCCATGTTCCTCAACCACATTGCCCCATGACAGAGGAAGAAATGGAGACGCTACGTCAACTTTTCGACCCTCTTACTCCATCACTGTCTTTTGGTGCTGATCTTTACAGAGCTGTTGTTCAGTATGTAGATGGTGTCATTGGAGATAGACCAGAGACATGTCAATGAATTGCCTTAGAAAAGCCAAAATGTTGTTTTAAAAGATAAGATGCTTGTCTTTAGCTGTAAGTTGTTGGAAATCTGAAATCTTAAAGGACCCCTATTATGAAAAATGCACTTTTCCAGTTTTTGTGCACATACATTTGGGTCTCTGATGGGCTTACTAAAACACCTATTTTTAAATAAAACAATCAAGTAATTTTTTTGTTAACAGGCTATTTCTGCAACCATGTGCTTCAACCAGCTCAATCAGGCAGTTCACATTTCTGATGGATCATGTTGCGTAACGATCCAACTCATTTGCATTATCCCGCCCCTCATGAGTATGTCTCCACCCGCAGTGACCACGGCATATACAGCTCTCTGCCCATTGAGAAATATACGGCCAGGCAAAGAAAATCGTTTTGCGCACAAAATCGAATGTAACTTTAAATAGTTTTTATTGTATGTGCAATGTAAGCAACACATCAAAAATAAAAGTAACAATGCATCTACAGCCCTTGGATTCTTCCTTGTGTCAACTATCGAACATGACAAAATAAAATTATCTTTTTGTTCTTGCATCAACCATCGTTTTGAAATTTACCTAAATGAGACCGAAACCTGTGTCATGAGTTGCAATGCAGCACTCCATGTGGTCACAGAAGCCCTCATAGGTCTGGAAATGGCCTGGTACACGAAGGGTTAAGAAGCATGTTGAAGCTCTCAAGTATTCTCCCCTCACCACTTCCACCTTCATTCCAGGTGAAGGGATTTCCCATCCCACCCAGAATCTTATAAGCTGCTGGAGCTTCTCTGCAGATGCTGAAAATGTGAACACATTTAGTTATGAAAACACATTTCTTCGTTTAGTTATTTAGTTGTGAACTTGTATTACTGAGACAATTCTACATTTATTGTACCTGTCTCAATGAATCTGCGCAGAAATCCTGTTGTCCTGTCCCTGAGGTGCTTTGGGCAAGTGTCTTCGTCGTCATCTTCATCATCATCTCCATTGCCCTCTTCCCCTGGCCAGACAATGTTGCTGAGGATTGCCTGACAAGCAAATTAGTAATTCAGTAACACAAGCAAAAAAAAAAGGATATTTTACTATTTTACTTGAACACTATAAATAGTTTTATAGTCGTCTCAAAGCTCCATGATATAACTTTTCAGGTTTTTGTACTTTGGAGCAAATAAAAAGTGAATATTTAACTATAAAAAAAGCTATATCATGCAGCTTTAAGTGCTGGCTTTGTTGATTATCTTTTACTACAAAATTGTTGCCACCTGCAGTTCAAATACTATGACATAATCCACCAAAAGTCTTGAATAGGCTGACTTAGTGCTAATGCAGGCAGGGAAAGAAGAATCCCCTTTGTAACATTTGCTGGCTGAACCAAAATGTCAGATGCCACTGTTAGCACACAAATGTCACACGCAAATTAGCAACCCTAAATACAGGGTTTTCAATGTATGCTGTAAATTTGGAACAGGTTAACACAATTCTAAAGAAACACACCCCAATTACATTTGATAAGTCAATACAATAAAACAGAAACAGTGATTATATAATTACTTACTCCTTATTGATTGACCCTCAGGCCTCTGTGCCACTTGACAATTTAACTTTTGGGACAAAACACCAAGACTGTTACTACATACCTGGGCACTAGGTGCAATGTTTGCACTCTGTGGGAATATCAGTGGGACTGTATCTGGCCTCTCAATAAGCAGTTCAAGAACCCTGGTGTCTTTCAGCCCTCTTCTGATTTGTTTAATCTGTCTCTTTGTTCGTCCAATCACCTGAACAATAAAACAAATAGCTTATAAAAATTGTACACTATACTTACCTGAAAGAATCATCTATCATCAGTGTGTGACCAATGGAATTACTGATACAGAGGCTAGTCTCAACATTTTAAATGCATAATATGCAATATATGTTGGTGTAATAGAGATTAAATTGTTGGTATTATGTTTGGATGACTTCATACCGCATGCTGCAGCAGCTTTTGGAACAGCCAACTACGGTTTGTTGTGTTTACAACAGGTAGGTCCCAGAAGAGGGCTAGGTTGTTGACATCATCTTTCTCCTCCTTGGTCAAGTCATCATGTCCGTCAAGCTTTAAGAAACATATAAATTCACTTCTCCATGCTGTGGATTAACTTCATTACAAAATTATAAGATGAGAATCCTAACGGTATTGATTTGTCGCAATCAGTATATGTGCAAAGAGAGCCCCCCAAAGATAACATGACTCATTTAAAATAGTACACCATTTTATAATAATATAATATACCTAAGCAATACAGCGCTTAGACTACTAGATTAAATTATCAATAGATTAATGCACACTTAAGATGTTATAGCTAATGTTTTACTTTTTTTTTTTTTTTTTTTGGGGGGGGCGGGGTCAAATTTACCTTTTGGATGGTGACCCTAAAATCCACATCTGCCAGTTGTATTGTAGCAGTGTCCATGTCGTTATGCAGTAGAACATGGATAAGTGCATTGCTCAGCCCATGAAGTTGTGGGCCTTCATGTAAGTAGGAATGGCCAATTATTCTCCCCGCCACCACAAATAGGTCACTCTCAACTAAGATCTGCGATGTTGAGGGGATAAGGTGGTCCTCTTCCCCTTCAAATAGAAGGATGGAATCACTCACACCTGAGGCAGAAAAAGCAGGAAAAGAGATGGACATCTTAACCACATTTTCGTTTTGTAATACTAGTTCTTAAAAAATAGAGATAACATACCACTGTTAACATTAAACTCATGTTGCAGCTTGAATATTGCTGAGCTCAAGAAGTGTCGCTGCACACCAATTCCAAGTGCCGCATCACCTATGAAAATAAATATTACAGTAAATAACAATTAACAAGTACACTACATCTGCATACAACTAATGAAGAGGAGGAAATTAATTATGTATGCGGTTACCCAGTAATTGGCAACGAAATGGTCTTGCCCAGTCAACATCTCTTCCTTTGTAAAAGGTTATGATACTACTGGTTTGTGACTGCTGATCCTCCCGGAGATCCATGCTGGCTCTGAGTGGGATCTCATTTTCCTTCTGGAGGAGGTCTCTTCTGAAGACTGCTGCAGCTGCTTTTGGGTCATTTACCATTTTCCAATGATCTACAAACATTGAAACAGCATTATACATCTGGGTTGGATATTGAAATAAAGAATTTCAATGTCATTTTCAACTCCACTGTTGTCAAACAGTATGGAATGGGCAGACGCGGCGGTGCAGTGTGTAGCACTCTCGCCTAACAGCGAGGGAACTCCGGTTTCTTCCCACAATCCAAAGACATGCAGGCAGGCTGATTGGAGACCACAACATTTTCCATAGGTATGAGTGTGTGAGTGAATGGTGTGTGTGCCCTGCAATGGATCGATCCACTTCTTACACACCCATATTCTTTGTTGTCAAAGCCGATGTGCAATCCTCCTCCACTCCCTGACTTACTGCTGGGTTTTCATAACAACTTTGTCCCCCATGTTCCTCCTGTTCAGGCAACCTAAAAATAAGTAATGAAAAAATAAGATGGAATGTTATAATATTTCTAATAAACTCAAGGCATGGATGTTCATACTGTACAATACTGCAGTTGTATCATAGCTGTTGTGCATGTATAAAACCCTTTCATTACCTATCTCCACATGAACTTGCATGATAAAGGATCAACTGTGCTGGAAATTGCTGTTCACAAACTGGGCAGGTTTGCTAAAGAAAGAAATAGGTGACTCAGAAAGGTCAGACTTGAATACACTATCTGTTATTTGGTTTAGTAATTAACATGTACATCATCATCATTTATTACATCATCAAATTGTCAGAATAGCTCCACCCAGCTTCAACCTGACTAGGTTTAATCAACAAGAGGAAGTCAAAATACTTGTATGGATGTTCAGGGCTTTTAACATAACATAACTGTTTAACAGTTGGTCTTCAGAAGGAGATAGATCGTTTGAAAGCCTCGAATTATCATGATTTGCCATTGTGTACAATCTATCAAGCGTGCCCTTTCTGCAGTGTGCTGGACGCCGTTCAAATGAATCTTGAACTTGCTACGTTCTTGGACACTCAATAGGGGAACATTGCACAACATGGCAACCTGATTTCTTCTGGATGCCGATTGGATAGTTTATCGGAAGTGTCAAAACAGTGCCAAAAGTCTGTCTGTAGAAAAAAATCTTGTAAACTGAGCGTTGCATGTAGAACGAGTTTTGCACGTAAAAAAAAATCTTGTAAACTGAGCGTTGCATGTAGAGCGAGTGTTGCACGTAAATACTGTTTTCCATTCGTACTATTTATGTTCACAAATGGTAAAGTACAAACACGGACCACAAGTTACAAGCTCACTTACAAGTACAAAATGTTTTTTTTCAGATTGTTAACACACAAACTATAAATTGCAAGCACAAGTCATTGCTTACAGAGACGAAATACCTTTGGCATTAATTTGAGCCCATAGGTTTCCCTTAATAGTGATTTGATATGTGGGTTGTTTACATTATGGTTAGTGGTACAGTACAGTACAGTGCAGCACAATGGTCAATTTAAAAGCAGATGTGGCTATTAAATAATCAGAAGAACTAGACAACCCTTTTGTATTTTCAGTTAATGAAGGGCCAGCAGTAAAGAGTTGAACAACTTTGTTGCAGCTGTTAACAAGTATGACTACATTAACTGTTGGTTGTTGAATCCTACAGTACAGATCACTACAGTACAGATCACCATGGAGCAGTTTCTCTTAGCCTTGAGAGAAAGGGGCATTCCTGAGAAGAACCTAACAAAAATGGCAGAGGACAAGGTAAAGTACATAATCTAAGTCAATATTCAAAGGCATAGCCTGCTAATGCCAACAGAAAGTGACAATTGAAGAACAAGTAGGTGTCTTGGTCCAATTTGGTAGTTGTAAGTCTGTAGAATCATAAATATGGTCCATTTGGACATTAATAGTGGCATAATACCAGTATTTAACTGCACAAGATGGACATTAAATGATTTATTTGACTTAATACTGGTAACTACTACATTGCAGCAAAGGTAGGACACACACCCTTGCTGTTAAAAACAAACAAACAAAAACAGCTTAGACCAGTTTAAGAGGTTTTATGATCTGTAATGTAGTTGGTTTCAAGCTGCTTGAACTGGTGGCTCAGTTGGTGTCCAGCTTAAACCAGCTAATGTAGCTCACAAGCAAAACACAGCTGGTTGTTCTCTTAAAGGAATATGCTGCTGGCTTAATCTATGACGGTTCACTTTTTTTTTAAATACGGTTCATATTTTTAGCAAAACGTATGTGCATATTTGTGCAATTTAGGCTTCTGGAGAAAATTGGCTTACTCCATGTCAAAGTAATGCTGTCATTCATGTTGAAAAGGTGTAGAAAATGGCTGTACTCCAAACTTGTATATGTATGAGAGCCTGTTCAATTCTGACAGTGCTTTAAAAGCTAACCATGACACATTTTCTTAGGTACATTTTGTAATGTTCCAATGAATATGGTGAATATGCATGCATGCAGGGTCCAAAATTAACTTTTTTGTCCACCAGCCAAATGGCTAGTGAATGTTCAAATTTGACCAGCCAATGTTTTTTAGGCTGAAGGCTTTTTTAGTGAAGCAAATCTACCACCCATTTGCATATTTTTAATATTTTATACCAGCATTTGGCTTCTGGCCTCTGATAATTTTTTACCCCGCATGCATGAGATTGAATAAATATTCAATCGGGGGTCAGGAAAATAGTCTATACATGGCAGATGTTGTGAATGGCTAATGACTTATAGTTACTGTATATCTGTAAAGACTTCTGGTCTATTTGAGAAATCCTCTGGAAATTTGCCAAGAGAAAAGTGTTCTTTAGAGTCAAATGGTTATAGGTAGAACTCAATCTCTCTGTGAAGAGCCCTTTTGGAACCTTCTTTTTCTGAGAGTGATGGTTACCAGTAGGTGAATAATGACATTATATCTGCTTTTGTGTTTTAGGTCGATCAAGACATTGTAAAGTTCCTTGGAGAAGAGAAACTCTCCATTTATATTCCTCGATATGGAGACCGCGTCTTTGCCAAAAACTGGAGGGAGTTATCCTCAAGTGAAATGGAGGATACAGAGCAAAGGAAAAAAAAGTTAATAAATAGCCTAAGAGAGAAGATGAAACTTCCATCCACCGCCTCAGCCACAGCAACCAGCAGCAGCCACTCTAAGCCTGGACTTTATGGAAATAAGAATGCTGAAAAGAAGACAAGGAAAATAGAACTTGGCTGGATGAACTACCAAGACTCTATGTACAAACAAGTAAGAAGGCCTCCCGGGGTTGGAACAAGAGAGATAGTTGTAAGGAAAAATGATACGGTATCCAGCATTCTTGAAAAAGGGAAAACACTTTTTTTCCCTGACGGTACATCAATGAAAGACAAATTAGAGGACTTTCAGTGCATGCTTTCTGTCATTGGTTCTGAGGAGCCCCTTGAGGGTAGTGTCACAATTGGAAGTTTGTCACAAGATCCTTAGAGTATACCTCTGTACAAAGCCAAAAGATTGTAGTAATTCTGAGCTTAGTGATGCAGCAACAGACATGCCCCTTTCACCTGACACATCCAACACACCTGAGCCAGCTACACATGCATCTCCATCCTCATCCAGCCCATCACTGGTCTCCCTCAGTCCTGTCAAAATACCTCGGTACGGCAGTAGGCCTTTCTCTTGGAGCAGTCCCAATACTACCTCAACACTCCAAGCTACTCCTGCTTCTCAAACATCAGGCCAGCCTCTTATAGATATGTCGACTGATGATGAAGTTATTGTACTTGGATATGACACAAACATGCCTTATAATGAGCTTGTCGATGGTCTTGCTGACACACTCATATACTCACCTCTACAAGTCAATGCTGATCAGCTAACAATGTTTGTGGAGACCACAGTTAGTCCAGATTCACCCTGGCCAGTGACCAGCCAACAATTAAGCAGTGCAAACACAGTCTTTGAAAATCAAATAGAGCTGAGATGGAAGAACATGTTATTCCCATTGTGGATTCTGAGCAGGCTTCCACCAGATCAATGAATTCTGGCCAGGCTTCCACCAGCATAATTAATTCTGGCCAGGATTCCACTAGCACAATGGCTTCTGACCAGGCTTCCACCAGCACAAAGGCAATTGATTTCTTTGCAAATCCAGAGAATATACTGGAGAAGCAAATCATTGTGATCCACAAAGTACACTGTCTTGTGGACATGATTGAAGCATTTACAGACAACAACATACTGGATGCTAATATTTCAATCAGGCGTGTGCTTGAACGTGGCGAGGTTGAGGTTGGAGTTGGGAGTGGGGTCATCAGAGACTACCTCACTGATTTCTGGGTTTTATGCAACAAAGACCTGTGGAACCACCTACAAGATCCCAAGTTTGCACCACAAATTCAAAGAGAGAAAGTGGGCGGCTGTTGCTCACATCTTGGCCTTTGGATGGCAGCGATTTCAGTTCTTTCCAGTCCAACTTGCCCCTCCATTCCTTACATAGGCTCTATCACTCTCCTGTTCAGACAGCAATCTACCGGAGGCTTTCTTCAACTATATCAGCGCAACTGAAAAGGATGTGCTAACTGAGGCACTTGGCAACTTCAAAGGGGCAGATATGGATGAACTCCTCAGCATACTCAGCAGTCACAACTGCAGTGTGCTCCCAACTGAAGAAAATCTGTCAAGCCTGGTGGAGGAAATGGCTCACAAAGAGATGGTACAAGAACCAGCATTTATCATAAAGTGTTGGAAGCCAATTCTTAGGTCTATTGGACAATCCATGAGTAGCGAAGGACTGAAGAAGATTCTGGATGATCTGAAACCCAAGGCAAGAAACATGACCAAATCCATCAACTTCCCAGGATCTATGTCACCGGAAGAACAAACTACCTCCAATCATCTCTTGAGATTTGTTAGAGAAAGAGATGAGAAGGAGCTTGGCCTGTTCCTCAGGCACTGCACAGGGTCTGACTTGTTCCTATCTAAGACCATTGAAGTCACATTCACAGCAGACCAGCCACAGCTCGTAGTTGTTCTTTGGAACTGGTGTCTAACTACAAAGACTATGCATATTTTAGAACAGAATTCATATCTGTGTTGAAGAGTGGAGTGTGGGTGATGGATTTGGCCTAAAAAGGCTTTGTTTGCTTAAACAGCAAATGAAAAATAATCTTATCTTATTCTGTTATCAAGATTTTGTAATAGATGATGTTACTTAGGTTTGGGGAAATTCATTTTTGTATGACAAATCCAAACACTCACAGTATGCTTAAATTGGCTCAACTTATTCAGTACTAGGCTATGCCAATTCTCTTGTAGTCTGGCTTTCTAATTTTGTTTTGATCTAAAAAAACAAACAAATTGACTTTCACTTTCATGTGCAGTAACTAATGACAGAAGTTTAAATGCAGAGTATCTGTCTACGCCATACACAATCAAAGTATGGATTTTCATTCACTGCCCTCCATCAGATACATAAGAGCATGCTGGACAACTGGGCTTCCAAGCCCAAGTTCCACAGTCCAGCCACAAATGAGCCCTTAAATTGTAAAATATACACCAGGATAATGAAAACCTAGGCTTTGATCAAAGGGTGTTTCTGCTAGCTGGCTAGCTACGAACATAAAAACGAACTATAAAAAAGGAAATGATAAAGATTATCTGATGTAGTGATCTGTCTCCGACAACACAATTTTTATTTTACTAGCAAGTATTTCACTAGTCATCTAAGCAGGCGATCCATATATTATATTCGTAGCTAGGCAGCTAACTTAGCTGTACAGCTGAACAGACAATGCATATTATTATCTTCGTAGCTAGCTGGCTATATAAGTCATATATTATGTTCATAGCTAGCCAGCTAGCTAGTTTTACAGTTGAGCAAGCAATGGTTATTCGTAGCTAGACACCTAGCTGTAATGTAATGACTTCTATATATTATATTTATAGCTAGCCAGCTAACCTAACTGTACAGCTGAATAGACAATGCATATTATTATGTTCATAGCTAGCCAGCTAGCTAGTTTTACAGCTGAGCAAGCAATGGTTATTTGTAGCTAGCCACCTAGCTGTAATGTAATGACTTCCATATATTATATTCGTAGCTAGCCAGCTAAGTTAACTGTACAGCTGAACAGACAATGCATATTATTATCTTCGTAGCTAGCTGGCTATATAATTCATATATTATGTTCGTAGATAGCCAGCTAGCTAGTTTTACAGCTGAGCAAGCAATGGTTATTCGTAGCTAGCCACCTAGCTGTAATATAATGGCTTCCATATATTATATTCGTAGCTAGCCAGCTAACTTAACTGTACAGCTGAACAGACAATGCATATTATTATCTTCGTAGCTAGCTGGCTGTATAATTATAATATAATTATATATTATAATTCATATATTATGTTCGTAGCAAGGCAGCTAACTTAGCTGTACAGTTTATTCATAGCTAAATGACATCACCCGGACACCGCGGACACATTCTTCCGGGTTTTCTCACTCAGGAATGTGAGCTCGTCATGTTGGCATAGCAACTACAGTCCAAAATTCCGATGACATCACCCGGACACATTTTGGCGTGACAGCTGCTTCAATGACAATCTGTGCAATTGTCCCCCCTCCCCACACACACACATATACTCAGAAGTTTATTGCAACAACCATAACACTTGAGTGTCAACTGGCATCTTTCCTGTATGCTACAGACCCATTCAACCCAATTCACTGACGAAGACAAAACTTAACAGACAATTTGCCTGTTGTACAAACATTAACACTGTGAGTTTGAGTAGAGTCACAGGTTATTCTTGTGTAATACCAAACAAATAACAAGAATTACAAATAAGTAAGTAAGTAAGTAAGTAAGTAAGTAAGTAAGTAAGACTTTATTTATATAGCACCTTTCATACAAGAATTGCAGTTCAAAGTGCTTTACACAGAATGCGTAATCAGAGAAGATTAAAATATATATAGTGCAAGATCAATTTAGTAGTGCAAGTCAGAGTTAATCAAAAGCTTTGGTAAAAAGATAGGTTTTAAGTTGTCTTTTGAAAATGTCTAGTGTGTTGGCTTCCCTGATATTTATGGGTAATGTGCTCCATAATTTTGGGCCGTAGTTGACAAAGACCGCATCACCAACCTTCTTATGACAGTTTCTGGTGATCTCTAATAGACCTGCATCTGATGATCTCAGTGTTCTAGCTGGTGTGTAATTTGTAAGAGATTTAGCTATGTAGTTAGGTCCTTGTCCATTTAGAGCTTTGTAAGTGAGAAGGAGGACCTTAAAGTCTATTCTAAAGGTTACAGGAAGCCAGTGTAGAGCAGCTAGGACAGGACTAATGTGTTCTCTCCTTTTAGTTTTGGTTAATAATCTAGCTGCAGAGTTTTGAATGAGCTGGAGTCTTTCAATGGTTTTCTTGGGAAGACCAGTGAAGAGTGAGTTACAGTAGTCTAACCGGCTAGATATGAAAGCATGAATTAGCTTCTCAGCATCGTTTTGATTTATAAATGGTCGTACCTTTGCTATATTTCTGAGGTGAAAGAATGATGTTTTAGTCACTTTATTTATATGGGAGTTGAAATTCAGTTCTGAGTCTAGGATGACACCAAGGCTTGTGACCTCAGATTTGATCCAGGGGGTTAATCCTCCCAAGTTTTTAATTAGCATTTCTCTTTTTGTTTTGGGGCCGATAAGTAGAATTTCAGTTTTATCCTCATTTAATCTCAGGAAGTTATTGCTCATTATATGCTCCATTTATTTATTGCTAATAGGCAGTTGGTAATGGAGTTTATAGCTGCTGTATCATTTGGTTCTGCGGATATATACAATTGTGTATCATCCGCATAGCTGTGGAAACCTACATTATGTTCCCTGATGATATCACCCAGTGGTAGCATGTAAAGGGAGAAAAGCAATGGACCTAGGCAGCTCCCTTGTGCAACCCCATAGCAGTTGTCGTATTTCTCAGACATATAGCCTCCCAAGCTAATATAGAATTTCCTTCCTCTGATGTATGTTTTGAGCCAGTTCAAAACACAGTCAGAGAAACCAACATACTTTTCGAGACGATTTATTAGAATATCATGATCAATAGTGTTGAATGCTGCACTGAGATCTAACAGAACGAGGATAGACACCTTGTTCTCATCAGAGTTTAGTCTGAGGTCGCTAATTATTTTGGTAAGAGCAGTTTCAGTGCTGTGAAATTTTCTGAAGCCTGACTGATATTCTTCTAGTATGTTGTTTTTTCTTTGAGAAAGGAATTTATTTGAACTGAAACTATCTTTTCAAGTACTTTACTAATGAATGGAAGGTTGGATATCGGTCTATAGTTTGCCAGAACATTACTATCTAAGTTGGATTTCTTTAATAAGGGTTTCACAACTGCTGTTTTAAAGGTATCAGGAAGATACCAGTTCTAAGGGATGTATTTATGATGTCCAGGACAGGGCTTGAGACACTATTAAACACCCGTTTAAAAAATGCTGTAGGTACAGGATCAATGTCTGAAGTGGAGGAGTTACAATCGGAGACAGTTTTACAAAGTTCACTTAATGTGATACATGTGAAACTTCCCATGGTTGCATTGCACACTTTGCTGGAATCAGCTTTATTTCTATCAGGGGTAATACTGGCTCTGATTGAAGTTATTTTGTTGTTGAAAAACAGTGCAAGTTCTTCACACTTAACTGTTGAGGACTGTGGAGGGTGGGGGCAGTGTTGAGCAGTTGATCAATAGTGGAGAACAGAACTCTGGAATTTCCAGCGTTATCTGTGATAATTTTAGAGAAGTAATCCTTCTTTGCTAGGCGGATGGTTTTGTTATAGGCAGTTAACGCATCTTTGTAGATATTACAATGGATTACTGTTTTTGTTTTTCCTCCATTTTCTCTCAGTTGCACGACATTTCCTTTTGCCTCGCTGACAACATTATGATTTAGCCAGGGGGAGGCTCTGGCTGTCGACTTCTTTTGGTTTTCAGCGGGCAACATAGTTTAACACAGATGACAGTGCATCGTTGAGATTTTCTACCATTTCATTTAGAGAGCTGTCATGACTGTGTGGCTCATATAGTCTAATGAGATCAGAGTACTTTGATTCAGCTTTGTCATCTAGGAGCCTCTTTTGGACTATAACTTCTTTTTTGTTCTGGTTAAGGTTATCTCAGTGTCAAAGAATATACAGTGAGAGGTAATTCTGTTATTGAGACATTATTGATGTTTAGCCCAGTAGTTATTACTAAGTCTAATGTGTTACCGTGCCGGTGAGTTGGTTCAGTTATATGTTGCGTTAGATCAAAGCTGTCCAGTGTATTTATAAGTTCTATAGTTTTGGAGTCAGATTTTTTATTGAAGTGTATATTCAGATCTCCATTTAGGATTACTTTATCGTATCTGGTCACACATAGAGAGATCAGCTCAGAGAACTCCTGTATGAATATTGGTGAGTATTTAGGTGGGCGGTATATTGTAACTAATATTGTTGATTCGGTTTTGAGCTCAATGGCAAGGTATTCCATTGACATGAATTCACCTAGTTCAGTGATTCTAAACATAAGTTTTGAAGAGAAAATAGCTGCAACTCCTCCTCCTCTTCTGTTTTTTTCTGGGCAATTGATGAAAGCTATAATTTGGTGGGCAAGTCTCAATCATTATTGCTGTGGCTGTATCATTATTCAGCCAAGTTTCAACTAAACAGATGCAATCTAAGTTATTTTCTATAATCAGATCATTAACTAAAAAAGTTATTCAGTGATCTGACATTTAGGAGGGCTAATTTTATCTGTTGGACATGTACGTCAGGGGAGGAGATTTGTTTTGGCTGGACATTGATAACTAAAGGCACATCTACTAAATTGCTTAGACAAACCCCAGTAGGTCTGCGACCTGGAGCAGATTTTTCTCTTCGGACAGTAAGTGGCAGTCTAGCACTAATTCTCACACTAATCAGGTCAGGGGAGCTGGAGTCCGAAAATGTTTGTGTATACTCCGCCCTGGTATCTTCAATCTGGGCAGTCTGTACCTCCCTATCCATAATACTAGTACTAATTTCCCTCCCTGCCCCCCCAGTCCCTAGTTTAAATATTCCTCCGCTACCCTAAGCATACGCTGGCCCAATGCATCAGTACCCCTCCGGTTCAAGTGTAACCCGTCCCGCTTGTAGAGGTCACCCCTGTTCCAAAAGGAGTCCCAGTGCCCCATAAACCTATACCCCTCTTTACTGCACCAGGTTTGTAGCCACGTGTTAAATCTCCATATAAAATTCTGCTTGCCTTTGCTAGCACGTGGTACTGGCAGAATTTCAGAGAAGACCACCGTGGAGGTTCTGCCCCTTAACTTTGCTCCTAATTCTATGAATTTGTCCTGCAGAATCCCCCACTACAATTAACTCCCTTTTCCTGGGTGGCATGGCCGCCAGGGTGCCCTGGGGCTCAACAGTCCTCCCGCTCACAGAGGGCTGGGCCAGATCCTCTTCCTGCAAGGGCTGGAATCGGTTGGACACCACAATCTCTGGAGATGCCGCCCCTGCATGTGCGCGCCCTTTTCTACGCTGGCGCCCTACCTTCACCCAACTCTCTCTCCCTACCTGCTCTAGAGTCTCCCCCCTACCCCGCTTTGGCGTGCAGGCTAACTCTCTAATGGGCGTGCTAATTAGTTCCTGGAACTCTACAGATTCTGCAGTGCAGTTGAGACCAGCAAGTTGGGCTTCGAGATCAAGAATCTTGCCCTTGAGATGCTTCACAAGCTGGCATCTGTCGCAAATGAAACACTCATGGAAGCCTTCTTCCAGAAACGTAATCATTCTGCAACACTCACACTGCACTGCCGGAGGCCACATTTTCACCCCTGACTATTTTTTTTATACACCTCGGTTCCGAACACTCAGGTGCAGAAATGGAAGACAACACTTAAAACGAATTTAAAAACGAATTTAAAAGAAACTTTCGGTCCTGTTTGTGTAGTAGTTAGCGCTGGTAGCAGCCAACCGAAACGGCTATACACTATGCGCTTAAAATACAACAATTAAATTTAAATTTAAGCCAACAAAAGCTATAGTATATTACCTTACTCTTGGATTTGCTCCTGAGAGGGCGAAAAACCACAAAAAAACCTCGCGTCTGCTAGGTGTAGTACAAATCGGTAACTTTTTAACAAGCTTTCCGAGCTAGACGTGGGAAAAAATGGAAAATTCCCTCTCTGTCCCCTAACGGCGACAAACGTTTAACTTAAGAGCAAATATTTTATCCCTTTACCTTTCTGATGATGAACGCCGAATATATTTATATAACGTTTATACCGTTTAACGTTATATATTTACGATAATTTTGGCAAGTGTAAAATGCCAGATACGCAGACCACCGCAAACACAGCCCTCCAACCAAACAGGAAACAGGAAACAGGAAGCAGCGTCAGCGTCAGCGTCAGCGTCAGCGTCAGCGTCAGCGTCAGCGTCAGCGTCAGCGTCAGCGTCTCAGCGTCACAGCGTTAAGAGATTACAGATATACCACTGATATTACCAACTGCACAAGACCATCAAAATATCATTCCAAAGTAATTATTATATCAAATTATGATAAGTAATTACCATTGTTCATGCAATTGTTCATTTTTCTGGACACAGACTAGTGAATTGTCTTGGGGTCTGGTCCTCTGGTCAAGTTAACCAGCCTATCCTCTCTTGCGGATGGCATTGTGTCACGTTAACGGAGTAAGAGCAGTCGAGGTGTGACACATCTGATTACAACAGTGCAGCCAGAGAAAGGAAAACTCCAGCTTCAAGCAATATTACCTACCTTACTGATTTACATTTCTGGTTACTGTTAGGCAGCATCATCTTTTATATAATCCACAAGTTCCACATGTGGAGGGCAGATGCGCCATTGTAGTAGAGGGAGGTCGATTTTTCTTTTCAATTTATGATCTCTTTTCAAATTCAAATATGACAGCTGAAGGCACTGTGTAAAAAAAGTCACACGAGTTAATATTTCAATAAAGATAATTTATTTGGTGTTTTACAAGAAATTGTAAAGAAATATTCTATTCTTGGAAAAGTTTTGTGTAAAGACTGGCCAACTGTTTGTGGTTGATGTTTTTCCATTGTTTAGTGTTAAAATTAAACCTAAACAGAGTTAATAAATTACAGTATTTGGAATGCTATGCAGATCTTCAAACCTGGAAGAGTTAATATTGCCAGTAGCAGCACTGTTCCATGTTGTCAGTGTCGAATTCAAAGTGCTATATATTTTTTTCTAACCACACTTAAGAGAAGTGAAATATGTAGGCCTATATGCATTTCATCTTTATGCCAATTTTGAGAAATGAATTTGTTTTGCTTAATTTGATTTAGACTAGTGCAGTGCCTGTTCCCCTCCCTCCCCTTCCCCCATTCACACATCATGCTCTCCCACTCTTCAACCCCCCCTCACCCCTGCTTGCACCGCTCCACCCCAATGGGTCGAACTCCATGAAATTGGACACTGCACTTTCTCGGGTCCCCAGCAGCACACCCACCAAGTTCATGTTATTTCAATGAAAGCACTGGCTTATGAGTTTGCAATGTTTGCAATGAAAACGTTTCAACAATTAAAAGGATTTAACTGTTTGTAATTTTCACTGTCTTTTTTTTTAGCTGTTTAGTTGAATTTCTCTTAATCCTCCTGTTATATTCGTTTTTCTGTAACAGCCAAGATATTGTGTGACCCAGGAATATCACATTGGAATGTTTAATTATCCCAGAATTGTCAGAAACCCCCAAATCCTGATAAACATTGTTTGTACCTCTTATTACTATCAATTAAATCAATATTTAGTGCAATTGTGTTATTCACCTCTCACAGATCATGTTTCCATTAGGATAATTCACTCGTTTTTCACAAAAAATACACATTCAAACACATTTTTCTGTACATTGGAAAATCCTAGATATAAAATACATTAGTTTTGCATAACATACAATTTTTTTTATTATGTTTTACATTTTCCACTTTTTTTTTTCTCCATCAGGTGATGTTGATAAATAAAGATGAGACACCTATTCTGTTCAGGGTCAAATTGAGCCAAATGAGTCATAAGGATTTTTATTGAAAGTAAACTTTTATTCATGCTGTTTAGAAACAGAAATTAACAAAAATGAACCAGAGATCAGTAAGAATGAGGTGTTGTGTGTGTCTACACAGCACAAGTGACGTCGTCACAGTATGAACAATATGAATGGCGTGTATGTGTGTGTGTCTGTGTCTACATAGCACAGGAGGGACATGTTGTCACTGTGTGCTTTGTGCAAATGTATTTTGCACATGACGCACATGTCGTGCTAGTCTTGGGCCGTGTCCGAAACCACTCCCTATTCCCTATTTAGTACACTATTTTGTGTGGACGCCATTTTGTAGAGTGCGACGAATTCTAAAATGTGAATTTCGTACACTAAATAGGGAACGAGAAAATACCCACAATTCACCGTGATTTGTAGTGTACATCGACTGTACCCTACTTTACCCTAGAATTGATCCCGTCTACCACAATGCAATGCGGTCGTGTCATACCGAAGGAGAGAAGGGAAAGAATGGCGACAGAAAGCAATACAGCGACGGCGACAGAAATGACCGGAATGTCTACCGCCGCAAATTTTGTGTATAAATGTAAGTAACGTTAAGCTAGCTACCTTTTCTGTATTTAACACGTTAATAGCCTGGCTTTTGTACAAAAGCCAGGCTATTCCTGAGGTAACTTACGTACAAAAGCCAGGCTATTAACGTGTTAAATACAGAAAAGGTAGCTAGCTTAACGTTACTTACATTTATTTACATTTACACAAAATTTTGCCCGTCTTTGAAAATCAAAACTTTAGCACATTTAAACCTGCCGCCATGAGTGCTCGGTTTGTTTATGATACTGAGCACATCCGCTGCGTCACCTGAATATCCTGCACTTTTTTTTTTTTTGACGCAAATGACGTTCAGTTGTAGTCTCCGAAAACACTACTTTCGTTCTCTAAATAGTACACTATATAGTATATACTATATAGGGAATAGGGAATAGAGAACGAGTGAGCGGTTTCGGACACAGCCTTGGTGTCATCAGACAGCTTGTACACCTGGCACCTCTTCCTCTTCCTGTTTCCCCCAGCAGCAACCTAGAAAGATGAGGATAATGATTACTTCACCGTCTTGAGTTGAGTTGAGTTGAGTTGCTTTTATTGTCATTCCGCCACATACAAGTATGTAGAAGAACGAGATTGCGCTTTGATTTACAACAGTGCAACATTAAGACAACAATTACACAACAGTTAAGACAGTGCAACATTTACGACACAACATTTAGGTCACATTGAGGTAACAAGGTCACATTGAGGGTCTTTTTGCTGATGTTAGTGCATAGTAAGAACCACTAACATGGAGATGTAGGAACGATCTTTATTCATTGCTACTGTAACTGTTGGCTGGTTCTGCCCGCAGCAAGTTTTGAACTGAGGAACTTTGACGTGACAAGAGAGCTCTCAAACATTATTTACACAGGCTATATACATGTATTGTGCTTTGATCTGTGATGTCATGTTCCTTTGATGTGGATCAAACACACACACACACACACACACACACACACACACTTGCTTACCTCAGGCACAGGAGTACTTGGTGTAGTCCTCTCCTGGATCTCCCTCACTGTGGCTGCAGCGGCTGGGGTCCTTGGCATGTGCTGCCTCCTTTCAATATGAGGGACGACGAGTGCCTTCCCACGCTCCTCAAGGAACAGGCGCCTTTTGTAGAGCTTAGATTTGTTCATCTTCATCTTCATCTTCAGACACATTCTCCTCTATTTCACTGTCGTGATCATGATCAAGGATGTGTTCCAGATATCCCAGGGCTGTCCTCTCTTTGCTTGTGTTGCTCATTTTGTCAAGCTCTGACAGTGAGTATACTACACCTGCAGAGTGTAATGTTGTACTGTTCGCCCCTCCCCTAAAAGGTTCCCGTCAAAGTCATAATAAAACACACACAGGTGTGTGTGTGTGTGTGTGTTATGTATGGGAGGGAGTAGGAAAGACCAATATGTATCACATTTGCACTTCTGACCCCTTTTAGCCTCCACTTTCACTGCTGGGTCAGATTGACCCGGATACATATCTCTGTGATATAAACATGCAGGGGGGGGTTGCAAATACATGACATGAACCATTTTCATTTTACATGTTTATTGCACTAATTACGGCAAGCAGAAGAAGTTTCATACAAAAACTATTTTTAAAAAGTATTTTTCCTAGATTTTCAACTTTAAAAAGGGTCAATTTGACCCGGAATGTAACAGGGTTAAGCATATGAAAAGCAAATCTTGAATCGTGATAATATGTTCGGCAAATGAATGGCATTACAGTGATTCTCAACCTTTTCATGGCATGGACCCCAAATGTATTACACATTAGGGCCACAGACCCCCATTTGATGTAAATTTGTCTCTTGGACCCAAATCTGAGAATATGTTTTATTAACCCTAGATATGATTTTGTCCAGGTGGTGCAGTGGATAGCACTGTCGGCTCACAGCAAGAAGGTCTCGGGTTAGAATCCAGGGCCTTTCTGTGTGGAGTTTGCATGTTCTCCCCGTGTCCGCGTGGGTTTCCTCCGGGTACTCCGGTTTCCTCCCACAGTCCAAAGACATGCATGTTAGCCTAATTGGAGAGTCTAAATTGCCCATAGGTATGAGTGTGTGAGTGAATGGTGTGTGTGCCCTGCGATGGATTGGCGACCTGTCCAGGGTTTATTCCTGCCTCTGGCCCCTATGCATGCTGGGATAGGCTCCAGCCCCCCCGCGACCCTGACCAGGAATAAGCGGCTTAGACAATGAGATGAGAGATGATTTTGTCCAGAATTCCATGACTGGAACCCCCTCAAGTGCCCCTGGTGGTCCCCGGACCCAACATTGAGAACCACTGGCCTATTACACTGAAATCACATTATCTTAATAAAACATTTCAACACAGCTTCAACTGATGGGATAAAAAAAATAAAAAAAGACATCACTGATCAGGCTCTGGCAGGAGTGCTCTTATCAAAGGCCTCAGGTCTCTGTAAAGTTGTATGGCCTCCGGAGCATTATGACACTGCTATGTTGTTTTCTTCCATTACCAGCAAACAAAGCTCATGCAGGTCATGGTCGCAGGGAATGTCTGTTTTCCACAGACAGATGTCCTCTTGGAGAACAATGTCCACTCTTTCATACTGTATTGGATGCAAATAATCTTGTGCATGATAGAGCTCAGGTACATTGTACATCAGACATGGTTTGTACAAGTGCATCCGTTTCCACCTGGTCGAATGCGATGGTTGTCCCACATTGTCACAACGGTGTCCAGCTCGTTTTGCAACACACAATGAGGATTTCAATACGTGTGATGACTTCTTTTGAAAATGAGTACATGGAAGAAGCCACCCCTATATATTTATTTCATTTCATTTTATTATAGCACCATAACGGGCAAATGCAGGGTTAATGTTCAATATGTATTGATTTATGTTATGGTGGAGTTATCAGCAGAATAATTACTGTGCTCCAGTTTCCTGCACTCAGCCATAGTAGCCTACATAATGAAGACAAGAGCATTGGCCCCAGGAGAAAATAGCCTACATATTCATGCCAAATTGGCTTGGAGTGAAGAAATATGTAGCTACATTTGACTCCAAGTAGCTAGTCATCTTAGTTGGATATGGAGGGAAAGGAAAACAAGCTACTGCATGTGAACACTGAACAGTAGCCTAATCAGCACCAGGGGCCTGGACAGCTCCACTTCAGCAGGGTTAAATCATTTCTGTGGGTTAAATGCTGCAGTGTCAAACATGTAAGTATAACCCATGTATGTTAACCCAGTATTAAACTCTGTAGCTCTAGGTTAAAAATAATAATAATGAAAGCATAATGTTTATGTCAGGGGTCTTCAACCTTTTTCAGCCCAAGGACCCCTTGGTTGATAAAGAAACAGAGCAGGGACCCCCTATGATTAAAAATAAAATGATGTTGCATTTTAAGCATGGTCTATAATAACATTTATAATCCAGTGCACACCAGGATATCAGGATTGACACTTCTTTTTATTACTAGAATAGCCTACATAAAAAAAACAATAAGGAGCGAACAATGTGTTTTGCATGGTGCTTAATCAGATTCGCTTTGTAAATCATTTTTGTCAAAAGTAGCTTATTATTGCCTATTAATGCTTGGAGTTTACTCAATATTATTATTTTTTGTCTAAAATACATTTTTAAAATGTTCACAAACTACTTTGACAAAAGTTGGCTGACCCCCTGCAGTACCTCTGCAGACCCCTTGGGGGTCCGGGGCCCCCTGTTGAAGACCACTGGTTTATGTGGTTGGATAGGTTATGCTAGCCCTAGAAGAATCCATATTATATTGAAGTGGACAACACATCACACCATCAAGGAACAACAGTGGCAGGACCAACATAATCTTTGCAGCCTACTGCCTCAGCACTCTTCTAGTTGATAGGGTTGTTATAAGAGGAGGTTAAGCTTTTGGGATGGAAAAAAAGCTTCAATGCATCCGTTTACTCCAATGCCGAAAGGGGACAGCTTGTCATAGGAGTCCATATGCCATAAATAATTGGGCCCTGGGACACTATAAGATCTTCTCCGAAGTCTTGTGCCTCTCCGTTGCTGTACGCCCTCTGGGTCAAGATGTGACTGAACCTCGTGAACCATGTCTCGAGTAACACGCAGTCCAGCTAATCTGCACCTCTCGTGCATCATTCGGTAACCATGAAGACGACCCGGTCCCCTTATCTGGTTGCTAATGAGGTTAACAATCTCAGCAGGATCACTGAAGTGCCATCGCCTGTGAAGTCTTCTCCTTAAATAACGAGGACTGATCTGAATGTCATCTCTAACAGAAAGACACAATGCAATTTCTGCCTGTGTTAGACCTTGATTGAAGTAAATCCTGATGCATTGATCAATAATGGATACTCCTTGATCTGCCATTTTCACCTTAAATCTATGGTGTCAAGACGCCGTCTATGCATGCTGGCACGACACGACCCTGGTAATGGGTTGATTATCTCGATATAACAAAGTTCAGTTCTGTTGCTCCATCAGGGAGACTGATCCTCCATATGTTTCAGATGAGGCTAAGGCGATGTGAGGTTGAATTCACAATTGTTCTGCCCTCCAGGCAGTTCTCTATGTTTGAGTTTGTATGGCGCCATCTGATGGCGATATGTGGTATTACAGCATTAGCCATTTAAGTAATTAAGGAACAGGAAGTGAATGTTCAGCGTAAAGGAGATCAGAGCAGTTTTGCATGGTATTCCTTCATCTGTTGTAATCCTTTGATTTGGCCCATCGTATGCATTGCCTGTAAGTTCATATTTGTTATTTGCAAATATATCTTGTTAGTTTATGGAAAATCTGCTGTGGATGGGATATATTTTATGTGAATATTAGTTTATGCCAGATGCTAGCTGTTACACTAGCCATTTTCTTTAGTAGGCTGCAATACATTTTCAATATATGCTATATTGTGCATTTTGGTAGCATTTAAGTTGCATTTAGTATATATTGAGCACATTTGGTGATTTTATGCTTTTGTAAGTAACACTTTCTAACATGTAACTTTACCTTTGCTATTTCTGTATTGGTGACTCAGTGTATATTTCTGTTTATTTCAGTTTTACCCCCTTGCTGTATCAACATGCGAGTCTACAGTAAATTGGAGCTAGAACGCTACTTCCTGACTCTTGTTGCTTTCTTTGGGAGTTAGGCTGGCTGTCTAATTTTGGTTAGAGAACACCATCAGGAGGACAGCACAGTAAAAAGGCAAGTGACCAGATGGTACAACGTCAACCACTGCAACAGATCAAACATACCATATGAAAATTGCATCATGTCAGCTAAAGAGAATGATAGAGCCTCTAACCGCTCTGGCACAACGCGCACATCCGCAACCTCAGCTACTGCAGCAGCAAGGGCCCACACAAGGGCAGAGGCAGCACGTGTACGTGCGTCATTCGCAGACCGAGAAATTCAGCTGAAATTGGAGATAGCAGAGAGAGAGGCGAGACAGAAAACGGAGGAGGCACAGAAAGCTTTGGAAAAGGTGAGACTAGAGGCTGAATTGGAAGCTTTGACTATCCAGAGAGAGGCAGCTGCTGCCACAGCACAGGCAGACATCTTAGAGGCAGCTGAAGAGCAGGCTAACCCACCTCGCAGCAAGGACAGTCAAATTCCATTAAAGGAAGAGATCGAAGACCGCACATCTGCATATGTAAAACAACAAAATGAGTTACTTAATAACTCACTTCACGCGAGCCCTGCACCTCCGCCCGTCGAACAGGAGGAAACCTAGTCACATGGGGGACTACATGCAGGGCTCCACGTCGGGAGTTAGTGATTACAGGGCTCAACCAGTTTGACGACCACTCAGAGAGCTTTAGGGCATGGCAGTCATCCTTCCTCAATGCAATCAAAGGCCTAGACATTTCAGCCAGCGAAGAATTGGATCTCTTGACTAAATGGTTGGGCAAAGAATCGTCTCAACATGTCAAGAGAATTCGACACGTGCACGTCAACAATCCTGAGGCAGCACTCAGAAAAGCATGGGAGAGATTGATGGAGTGTTATGCTGCACCAGAAGTGATCGAAGCCGCTCTTTTCAAGAAGCTGGACACGTTTCCTAGGATCTCCAATAAAGACTACATAAAACTCAGAGACCTTGGAGACCTTCTGATGGAGCTTCTGTCCGCTAAGGAGGATGGATATCTGCCTGGGCTAGCCTTCCTCGACACCGCTCGTGGGATCAATCCCATAATAGAAAAACTTCAGGAGAAATGGAAAACGAAAGGCTCCAGGTTCAAAGAAGAACATCACAGCCTCTTTCCCCCGTTCTCCTTCTTCATGGAGTTCATCCGCCATGAAGCACGAATCAGGAATGACCCAAGCTTCGCTATCTACAGCAACATCAGCCCCCCTGTAAAAGATAAATCAATGTATCGTCCAGGGAGACTCCCAGTATCAGTCCATAAGACAGACATCTCCGTCGACAGTGAACATGACACAAATGTCTCTCCAAGGCAAGATGAGAATCCAGGAAAGAGCTGTCCTATCCATCACAAACCTCACCCGTTAACCCTCTGAGGTCCGTGCTAAGCTTTGAGATGGTTTTTGATTTTGGCATGGTCTGATATTTATCTCAATTTCATCAACTTAACACACACTTACTCCAAAGTGTTTGATATTTTTATTTGAAGGACAATCACAGCTACATTTGTATGCCATCAATAGTTTGGTCAGTATCATATGCAGCTTGTAAATAGATCTACAAACACACAAGTTAAAAATAGTACATTTTTCTGCTGTCACAAAAGTTGTGAAAGCACACACTAAACTATAGTGACGAATTGTTTTGCCAATGTGCGTTTGTTCATCAAGGTCTTGGTTATGTAAGGGTGTGAAAATAGTTTAGCACATCTGAGATCTAAATAGCTAAAAACCTGTTTTTATCAGAACTGGTCACATTTATTTCAGGCTGTGGGAGGGCTAAATGCTAAATACCTGAATATTCATTATTCATTGTCCACTCCTCTAAGATCTGTCAGATGGGCCATCTCTCTCTCAAAGGCCATCAGAGTAAGCAAGTCAGTGAGCCATGCAGAAGACAGAAGAAAAAAAATGCTTTTTTCATTTTGGAAGATTTATTTAAAACAGAACACAAACTACAGTAGGATATACAGGGGAATGCCACATATTACAAGTCATACAGCCTAACAATAATGCACATAATATCCTCCTGAGACCCAAGGAAAAAAAAGGGTCTTCCAATTCAACTTTTTTTGTGATTTCATGCCTCTTTAGAGTTAAAACAACAACTCACAATTTAGATTTTAAATGGCTAAGCAATATTTGAGTTACCATTTCTCCTTTCACGACAAGCGCTTCTTGTGGCAGCAGCCATTTTGGCTCTTCAGGAAGAGGTTTATGTTAGAATATGTTTAGCGTCACAAGACGCGAATTCATATATTTTCACGAGTATTTGAAAACATCAATGCTCTCAAACACTGCAGCGCAGAAAATCTTTCCATCTTGAATAAAATTGTATGTCTGTATAAAATCTTGCTTCAAATTGTCGGGACAGTTTGTGTTGTTTACGCCGGCGTTTTCACACATGGCCCCACGCACCTCCCCGAAACGAGCACCTAGTTACCATGTCAATAGAAGGGGGACGTTACTAAAAGTAAAAAACAGAGTAAAAGCAAGGTTTACTTTTGGTCTAATTAACCTAATTTAAAAATCCCATTTGATTTGCCAGTGCTCAAATCGGAAAGTCGCGATTCCAAGGTTTCTGTCAATGTTTTTGTCGCATGTGTATGATAAAGTATCGCGAAGTTAGAAATAGTAATATACTTTTATTGCTGCTGGGAGCATCACCGCTCCCGTCGACCTCAGGGGGTTAAGGAAGTGTCGTGGATTCAGAGCGAAAACAATTGTTGAGAGAAAGACCTTCCTCCGTGAAAACAAGATTTGCTACAGATGTTGTGCATTGATCTCCCATGTAGCCAAAGACTGTAAAGTCCATGTGAAATGCACCGAGTGTTCCCCCTCTGATGGAAAATGAGGAGTGTTGGTACCTGCCAACATTTGGGGTCTACCACCCTCAAAAACCTGACCAAATAAGGGTGGTGTTCGATTCCAGTGCGCAGGAAGATGGCACCTCGCTCAACAATGTGCTGTTGACTGGTCCTGACCTCAATAACAGCCTGCTGGGAGTCCTGATCCGATTTCGAAAGGAGACAGTGGCGGTCATGGCTGACATCCAAAAAATGTTCCACTGCTTTCTTGTCAAACTGGACCACCGCAATTTCTTGAGGTTCCTATGGTTCAGGGATAATGATCCGACAATGGACATCATCGAGTACCGAATGAAAGTCCAGGTGTTTGGCAATAGCCCTTTGCCCTCCATTGCCATCTACGGGCTTAGGCTTGCCACCAAAGCAGGCGAACGTGAACATGGGACAGACACACGACAGTTCGTAGAAAGACACTTCTACGTTGATGATGGACTTGTGTCCCTACCAACTGACACAGAAGCTATCAGTCTTCTCCAAAGGACACAAACATCTCTCGCCGAGTCCAACCTTCGCCTCCACATGATCGTCTCCAACAGCCCTGCTGTAATGAAGGCCTTTCCACCAGAGGATCGTGCTGAAGGCGTAAAGGATTTGGACCTCGACGGAGACATCTCACCCATACAGAGGAGTCTTGGGTTGTGCTGGGAGATAGCTGATGACACTTTCACATTCAACACGCCAGCGGATGACAAACCATTCACGCGACGCGGCATGTTGTCCACAGTGAACAGTGTCTTCGACCCCCTTGGTGTGGCCTCCCCAGTCACCATACAAGGAAGAGCCCTACTACGGGACCTCACCAGTGACACATCTGACTGGGATGCTCCACTCCCAGAGGAGAAACGGAGAGAATGGGAAGTCTGGCGTGACTCGCTCCAGGAGTTAAGGAAGCTGCATATCCCACGCACCTACACACGAGATTCCCTCTCCAACGCAAGACATGTAGAGCTGTGTATGTTTTCCGACGCCTCCATCAAGGCTATTGGTGCGGTGGCTTACCCGAGGGTCATCGACAAAGATGGAAATAGCAACGTCGGCTTCATCCTAGGGAAGGCCAAACTCGCTCCTTTATCTGAGCCAACCATCCCTAGGCTTGAACTTTGTGCTGCGGTCCTAGCAGTAGAAGTGGCAGAGTTCATCGTGGATGAGATCGACCTCAAGATGGATTCAGTAAAGTTTTACTGTGATAGCAAGGTAGTCCTCGGCTACATACATAACGAGGTAAAGCGTTTCTATGTGTATGTACACAATCGAGTTCAGCGGATACGTCAATCGACCAAGCCAGTGCAATGGCTATATGTACCAACGGAACACAATCTGGCCGATCGTGCATCAAGGGGTGTCCCTGCTTCCCACCTTTCAAAAACGACTTGGCTCAAAGGACCAGGATTCCTTCACAGACCATCTGAGCACCAACCAAAGAACCCTGAGAATTTTGAACTCATCAGTCCTGAACTCGACGTCGAAGGACGACCTGAGGTGTTAAGCTTCCGCACACAAGTTCGAAAGCAGAGCCTCACCACTGACAGGTTCAAGCACTTCTCTACATGGGACTCACTACTGAGAGCCATTGCCTTCCTTATTCATATAGCTCGTTCACACAAGTCTCCAGACAGTCGAAAAGGGTGTAGTGGGTGGCATCAGTGCAACCAACCCCACACTCCTGACGAGCTCGCTCAAGCTATGGACGTCATCATAAAGGCAGTTCAAAAAGTGGCTTTCCCTGTGGAATTCTCTGCTCTCTCCGAAGGCAAGCCCCTGCCAAAGACTAGTTCACTCTTCAAACTCAGTCCTATGCTTGAGGCAGGCCTCATGCGAATTTGGGGCCGACTCAAACATGCACCACTGGAACACACCGAAAAGAACCCCCTAGTTCTACCAAAACACAGCCACGTCTCTACTCTGTTGGTGCACCACCACCACACGCAGGTGAAACATCAAGGACGCCATCAGGACTGCTGGCCTGTGGATCATTGGATGCAAAGGGCTTATTGGCTCAGTCCTACACAAGTGCATCACCTGTCGAAGGCTCTGTGGCAAGATGGAAGTGCAAACCATGGCAGACTTGCCGCCCGAGCGCCTCAGCACATCACCACCATTTACCTACGTGGGTTTGGATGTCTTCGGCCCTTGGCAAGTTACCGCAAGGCGCACAAGAGGCGGGCTTGCTGAGAGCAAGCGTTGGGCGATTCTATTTACCTGCATGTGCACTAGAGCAGTGCATATCGAGGTAATCGAGTCCATGGACTCTTCCAGTTGCATCAACGCTCTGAGGCGGTTCTTTGCAATCCGCGGACCGGCAAAGCAACTGAGGTCAGATCGTGGAACCAATTTTGTGGGCGCTAGCAATGAGCTCGGACTGACCAAACAGGGAGAAGGATCTGGTGTCCAGAGATACCTAAGCGAGCAGGGGTGCTCCTGGGAGTTCAATGATTGGAGCGGATGATTGGAGTAGCTCGCAGAATACTTGACTCCATGCTGCTGCTGCAACAACACATCCGCCTCTCCCACGAAGTCCAGTCTCGTCCGACCCAGATAACCCCTTCATCCTGACACCCGCAGCGCTTCTTACACAAAAGGTTGGTGTTCCTCCTCCTCCTGGAGAGTTCTCAGACAAAGACCTCCACCGAAGCCAATGGAAACAGGTGCAAGCCCTTGCCAGCACGTTCTGGTCACGATGGAGACGTGAGTATCTCCCTACTCTTCAGTGTCGCCGCAAGTGGAACGAGGATCGTCATAACTTACAGAAAGGGGATGTAGTGCTGTTGAAAGACAGCCAAACTGCAAGAAATGAGTGGCCCATGGCACTGGTAACATCCACCTTCCCAAGCCAGGACAGAAAGGTGCAGAGGGCCGAAGTTAAGACCTCATCTCAAGGAAATCTGAAGACATTCCTGCGACCCATCTCAGAAGTTGTTCTTCTTTTGTCTAATGAGGACTGAACGTTGAGTTAATAGGCGATATGTGGTATTACAGCATTAGCCATTTAAGTAATTAAGGAACAGGAAGTGAATGTTCAGTGTAATGGAGATCAGAGCAGTTTTGCATGGTGTTCCTTCATCTGTTGTAATCCTTTGATTTGGCCCATCGTACGCATTGCCTGTAAGTTCATATTTGTTATTTGCAAGTATATCTTGTTAGTTTATGGAAAATCTGCTGTGGATGGGATATATTTTATGTGAATATTAGTTGATGCCAGATGCTAGCTGTTACACTAGCCATTTTCTTTAGTAGGCTGCAATACATTTTCAATACATGCTATATTGTGCATTTTGGTAGCATTTAAGTTACATTTAGTATATATTGAGCACATTTGGTGATTTTATGCTTTTGTAAATAACACTTTCTAACATGTAACTTTACCTTTGCTATTTCTGTATTGGTGACTCAGTGTATATTTCTGTTTATTTAAGTTTTACCCCCTTGCTGTATCAACATGCGAGTCTACAGTAAATTGGAGCTAGAACACTACTTCCTGACTCTTGTTGCTTTCTTTTGGAGTTAGGCTGGCTGTCTAATTTTGGTTAGAGAACACCATCAGGAGGACAGCACAACAATCATTCCCCCCCACCCACACACACACACAGGTTGAATAATAATGGTTACGTTTTCTACACTGTTTCAACAGCAACCCTTAACAGTGTGGAGGAAGAAATTTGTATTGAGTTGGGATGCTAGACCACATCCACAGAGGTGGACAGTAGACACTAATTAATTCAGTGTGACGCTGCAGTTCGGAATGGTCCAAACTGCAGCGCCACAGAAGTCAGAGACAAAAGGCTTTTCGCGCCACAACTTCAAAGGAACAGTTGTTCGTTCCCACGGCAGGAAACCTCCTTCCCATTGGTTTACATAAGAACATAAGAATACATAATGATGAGAACGGGCCGTTCGGCCCATCTTGGCTCATCATGTCCTAATCTAAAGAACATCTAGTACTACATCTAGCCTGGCCTTGAATAGCCCGAGCATTTCTGCCTCTACTACCTGACCTGGCAAGCTGTTCCAGGCATTGACAACTCTCTGTGTAAAGAAAAACTTCCTAATATCTGTGCGGAATTTGCCTTTAACTAATTTCCACCTGTGGCCTCTTGTTCTGCTGACCCCACTTATCTTAAAAATCTTTGGTATTTTACTTTGTTAATCCCTTTTAGGAATTTAAAAACCTAAATCAAATCCCCCCTAAGTCTCCATTTGCTAAGTTTAAATAGATTGAGTGCCTTAAGTCTATCATCATAACTTTTACCTTTCATACCAGGTATCAGTTTAGTTGCCCTTCTTTAGACTTTTTCAAGAGCTTCAATATCTTTCTTGTAGTGCGGTGACCAGAACTGCACACAGTATTCTAAGTGCGGTCTGACAAAGGCGTTATATAACATTAATATAACCTCCTTTGATTTATACTCAATACTTTTTGCTATGTATCCCAGCATCCTCTTGGCTTTTTTTCACTGCTGTAGCACACTGCTTTGATGCAGATAGGCTTTGATCAACTACAACTCCTAAATCCTTTTCAAATTGAACACCTACTAACCTTTATCCTCCCATAAAATACTCCTGTCTAATGTTTTTATTTCCCACATGCATAACTTTACATTTAGCAATATTGAACGTCATCTGCCATGTATCTGCCCATTTTTGGATTTTGTTTAAATCATCTTGGATTACTTTAGTCGATTCCAAACTGTTTGCCAAACCCCCAAGTTTAGTATCATCTGCAAATTTAACTATTTTGCTACTAATGTCCATATCCAGATCATTTATGTAAATAAGGAAGAGCAGAGGTCCCAGCACCGATCCCTGCGGGACACCACTGCCCACAGCACCGAGGTCAGATTCGGCCCCACCTACTGTTACTCTTTGTATTCGCCCTTGCAGCCAATTTTTAACCCACTGTGAAACTACTCCTATAATTCCTACTGATTTCATTTTAGCAATGAGCCTCTCATGTGGTACCTTGTCAAATGCTTTCTGAAAGTCCAAATATATAACATCATAAGCCTGGTTCAGGTCAACACACTTTGTAGCCTCTTCGAAAAAGTCCAGGAGGTTTGTTAGGCATGACCTCCCTTTGAGAAATCCATGCTGGCTCTCCCTTAAAATACTATTATTTTTCAAGAATGATTCCAACTTATCCCTAATAATACATTCCAGCATTTTACATGCGATGCAAGTTAAACTGACAGGCCTATAGTTCCCTGGGTCAGTACGGTCCCCCTTCTTATATATTGGAATTATACTACCCTGCTTCCAGTCATCTGGTATTTCTCCAGTGATTATGGATTGACTGAAAATATCTGTCAATGGTTTATATATAATTTCCCCAAGTCTTTGAGTACTCTGGGATATATGCCATCCGGGCCTGCTGCCTTATTTGTCTTAAGTTTTTGTAGTTTTTGTAGTACTTCTACATCCTTTATCTCAAAGTCCTCCAAAACATTCCGTACCTTGTCTATACATTTAGGCATATTTATAACCTCTTTTCTAGTAAAGCTCTCCACAAAGTAACTGTTTAGTGTGTTTGCAATGTCCTTATTATTATAAACCAAAGTTCCTTCCTTATTCTTAATGCACTTAACCTCATCCTTAACTTTCTTTTTTCTACTACAATATTGAAAAAACTTCTTAGGGTTACTTTTTGCATCTTGGGAAATTTTAATTTCAAACCGCCTTTTAGCTGCTCTTATTTCCTTTTTAGCCTTAGCCCGCATATTACAATAATCTAACTTGTTTCTCTCTGAGTTATCCTTTTTATATACTCTATACAGTCGTTTCTTTTGCCTCAAAATCACCCGTAAAGATTTAGTCATCCACTGCGGAGACTGTTTTTTCATCCTATTTTTCCTTACTTTGGGGATGAATTTACACTGTACATCTACAATAACCCTTTTAAATATAGTCCATTTTTCATTCACAGTTCTGCAATCTAGAAGTTTTACCCAATCTATATTACTTAAATTATCTCTCATTTTATTAAAGTCAGCTTGTCTAAAATAAAAAATTCGAGAGTTAGAGGAGGCTGTCTTAACCTGCCAAAAAATATCAAAAATAACTGCACTGTGGTCACTTGCCCCTATTGGTTCTCCTACCTCTGTGCTGCAAATTCTATCAGGATTGTTACACAAAACCAGATCCAGTATTGATTTCCCTCTCGTAGGCTGAGTAACAGACTGTACCAAAAAGCAGTCATTGACCATATCTAAAAACTCCTCTTCACATTTGCCCTGACCTGTCACTATCTCCCAATTGATAGAGGGGTAATTGAAGTCGCCCATTATTATGGTCTCTCCTTCAGCACAGATTTGTTTTATGTTATCAAAGAGCGTACTATTTATGTTACTGTCTGAAGCTGGAGGTCTATAACATACTCCTATATTAAGGCCCTTCTCACGATCTCCCAATAATCTAATCCAGATGTCCTCACAAGAAACTAATGGGTTTATACCTGGAATTTCCTGCACATTAAGATAGTCTTTCACATAAAGGGCCACTCCCCCTCCTCTTTTATTAGTTCTATCCTTCCTAAACAATTTGTACCCCTCTACATTATATTTATCCCCATCCACTGCGCCAAGCCATGTCTCAGTAATCCCAACAATGTCATAACCCACATTCAACATGACAGTCTCCAGTTCCAAAAATTTATTTTTTATACTTCTCGCATTTAAACACATGAGCTTCATAGCCTTGCTCACACTTACATTGCTACTGTTTCTACTATTCCTCTCCCGCTCCCTCACTCCCTTCCATCCCAAGCCACACTTGCTAAAATTTTGTTTACTCAAGACTTTATTAATGCTTTCACTGTTATATGTAGTCTTGACAGACTCCATCTGGGCAGTCTGCACCACCCTACCCATTTCGCTCTCTATCCTCCCTGCCCCCCGAGTCCCTAGTTTAAATAATCCTGCGCTACCCTAAGCATACGCTGCCCCAGAGCGTAGGTACCCATTCGGTTCAGGTGTAACCCATCGCGCTTGTATAGGTCACCCCTGTTCCAGAAGAAGTCCCAGTGCTCAATAAATCTATACCCCTCTTTCCTACAGAAGGATTGTAGCCACATGTTAAACCTATAGATAAACTTCAGCTTCCCTCTGCTTGCACGTGGTACTGGTAGAATTCCCGAGAAGACTACCGTGGAGGTTTTGCTCCTAATCTTCGCTGCTAGATCCTCAAATTTATCTTGCAGGACCTCCAACCTGCCCTTACCCATGTCATTGGTCCCTACGTGGATCCAGATCCCCTTCTGCTTTGGCCAGGAGCTTGTCCACACGCTCAAGGAGATCTCCAACCTGGGCACCAGGCAGGCAACACACCGTGCGAGTCTCCTTGGCCTGGGAACAGACTATGCTGTCCACTCCCCTGATTATGGAATCCCCCACTACCAGCAACTCCCTTTCCCTGGAGATGTGGCCATCAGGGTGTCCTGTGGCACATGCATCCCCCGCTCTCAGGGTCACAGGCCACAGATTCCTGCAAGGGCTGGAATCTGTTGGACACCTCAACCTCTGGAGATGCCGCCCCTTTGTGGTGTGCAAGCCCTTTCCTACCTTTGTTTCTAACTGTGACCCACCTGTCACTTCCTGCCTGCTCTAAGTTCTTCCCTCCTCCCAGCCTAGGCATGCACACCTTCTCCCCTAACGGACGTTCTAATTGGTTAGACATTCAAGAACCCTGACAATTGGGGACTCTGTGCGGCCGATACGGCCGATACAGCCAATTGGCCCTCGAGAACAAGAATCTTGTCCTCGAGATGCTCAATGAGCTTTCAGCGGAGGCAGGTGAACAGCCCAAGGAAATCGCTTTCCAACAGGGCGATCATCCTGCACACCTCACAAAGTTTTGGCCACATTTAGGCCCTAGCTGACTCCCTATCTCTCCCTAAGTTTAGATTTTTACTGTCTAGATGGAGTCAGCAATACCACTCTTAAAAAAGATGCTAGGTGGCTCCGGATAGAAGGCAGTAGGCCCTAATGTTAGTAGTAGGCTAACTGTAACTAGAGGGCCTCTTATAGCCACTTACCCAGCTACTGATATAAATACTATATTTAACGTTAGAGTTTACAACCTGGGTCCAACTATTTAGCAATCAAACCTTTGTAATATGCTAGCTACAAATACAAAATCACCAATCCACACCTTAAAAGATACTAGCTATCTACGTTATAGCTGAGCGCCTGGACAGCAAAACCCGGATATTATATACGCCTAAAACTTTCCGACGTACAATGCTTAGTTTATAAATAACTATACTAGACTACCGCAGTAATTCAATTTTCCCAATCGGTTAAACAGACAAACTTACGTTTAATTTGAGGTTGCTTCTGGGAGGGTGAAACAAAAACCTTGTTAGCTTTTTGTGCCAATTTATACTAACAAGGAGAAAAAAAAAGCCCGTCCCTGTCCTTAAGGCAACAAAGGATTACACCTTAGAAGCAGAAACTCGTAACTATTGCAGTGATATATTTATATAACGTTTATACCGGTTAACGTTATATAGCTATATAGCTACATTAATTTTGGCAAGAGTAAAATGCCAGATACACAATACACAGCAAACAAACAGCCTTCCAACACTCAGGAAACAGGAAACAGGAAGTAGCGTCTCAGCCCGTCTCAGGGTTTAAGACCCTGGGAGGGCTGTTCTAACAACCTTCTTCATGTTAGCCCATAGCCCATAGCTCCATTTACCTGTAAGTTAACGCCCTGTTACGTCCCCCTTGTGATTGTTCCCTCCCCTTCCGTTGTGTTGGATATAAATATCCATTTGAATTTGAAGGCGGGAGATTTGCTGTCCTGCGTGACACGGGTCTCCGTGCAGCTGCTCGTAATTAAAGCTTTAATACTGTTTAAAGGAATTCTCTCTGATCCTGCTGAGTTTTAATTTCCACGACAACAGCATTAATTTGACATGCAATAATTTGACATTGAGTAAGCTAATTTTCTCCAGAAGCCTTAATTGCACAACTATGCTCACAAGTTTTTCTAAAAATAGGAACCGTATTAAAAACAAAAAAAATTACCATTATACCAGCATATTCCTTTAAGAGAACAACCAGCTGTGTTTAGCTTGTGAGCTACACAAAACCATTCCAGTGGTGACACATTTTAGCCTTAAGATGATCATCATCAAACCCCAGAATGACATTAGCTGGTTTAAGCTGGACACAAACTGAGCCACCGTTTCAACCAGCTTGAAACCAACTACATTACAGATCATAAAACCTCTTAAACCTCTTTTGTTTGTTTGTTTTTAACAGCAAGGGTGTGTGTCCTACCTTTGCTGCAATGTAGTAGTTACCAGTATTAAGTCAAATAAATCATTTTATGTCCATCTTGTGCAGGTAAATACTGGTATTATGCCACTACTAATGTCCAAATGGATCATATTTATGATTCTACAGACTTACAACTACCAAATTGGACCAAAATTGCTACTTGTTCTTCAATTGTCACTTTTTGTTGGCATTAGCAGGCTATGCCTTTGAATATTGACTTAGATTATGTACTTTACCTTGTCCTCTGCCATTTTTGTTAGGTTCTCCTCAGGAATGCCCCTTTCTCTCAAGGCTGAGAGAAACTGGTCCATGGTGATCTGTACTGTAGTGATCTGTAGGATTCAACAACCAACAGTTAATGTAGTCATACTTGTTAGCAGCTGCAACAAAGTTGTTCAACTCTTGACTGCTGGCCCTTCATTAACTGAAAATCTCTGCTCCGCCACATCTGCTTTTAAGTTGACCATTGTACTGCACTGTACTGTACTGCACTGTACTGCACCACTAACCATAATGTAAACACCCCACATATCAAATCACTATTAAGGGAAACAATTCTTCCATCAAATGTCAAAGGTTCACCTTTCCAGCTGACTGTTCTGTTTACTAGGGGCCCGCGGCCCCTTTAAGGTTAAAGGTCAGAGTTCAAAATGCATGGGCTACCTAGCTGGCGGTTGCTAGGTAACCGCCTGAGGCTGAGACAGGTTAATGTTGCTCTCTGACTCTGTGTATCACTGTCCTATGTTTTGGTGGAAATAAACGACACATGCTTGTGTTGTCAAACAGAGTTGTCCATGCCTACGTTCCTGCATCCGCTGAAATACTGCTGTTACCAAACCGTCTTGTCCAAACGTAACCAAAACGACTGTGGGAAAACACGTTAGCAAACTAGCTAATGGTAACGTTAGCTGTAGCTCTCATTTTTGCCAAGCTACATCTAGCTACTCCTTCGCAGCTTGTGTAACATAATACGCGTACATGCCCTTGTTGACGAGGAAGCTTTGACAGTATAAAGCATAAAAGTAAATTAAAGATTCCCAAAGCCTCCTGTTTGAGGGGGCTAATCGCTATGTCGGCAGATCATGTTAACTTGCTGAAATGTTTGGTAATACACTTACAATCTTTAGCAGCTGGGAAATACATATTTGATCTCTTCAGGGGGTGACCCATTTTCATTTGATTAAACGTTACACATTACATCCTGCTAAATTAACGTTAGCTAACATTACGCCAGTGTTGAAAAGCCAGAGGTCGCAGCCAACAGAGGGGTGTATTACGAAGCTGGCTAACGAGTAAGTCTGACTTAATGCACTGAGTAAAACCCGGAACAGCTCTTTTTACTTTAGTCCATGGCTGTGTTCGAAACCGCTCCCTATTCCCTATATAGTGCACTATATAGTGTGTACGCCATTTTGTAGTGTTGTTCGAATTCTAAACTGTTAATTTCGTTCACTATATAGTGAACGAAAAAATACCCACAATTCCGCGTGATTTGTAGTGAACAGCGAATGTACCCTACAATTTATCCCGTTTACCACAATGCAATGCGGTCGTGTCATACTGTCACACATACACCTCCGTTTATGCCTCAAGAACAAAAGTTGAGCCAACAGCAGTAAAACAGAAACAGGAATCATGGTGGTAACGTTAGCTAACTGCTTTAGCCACCGATAGCTACCGTTATTATCGCTATGGGAGTTGGTGCTAGTCGTGAGCTTGTGAGTTATCCTAATGTTAGCACACGAGCTAGTTAGCTCACGACTTCCATAACGGTAGCTATTGGTGGCTAAAGCAGTGGCTAGCAGACAGCACCACAGTTGACAAAACCACACTTGCACATCATTAGAATTTCAACAATTTATTTGGGATTTAACATTCAAAACTGAACATGCAAGCCCGATACTACCTCAGTACATTTCAACCGGCTGTCATGAGTGCTCGGTTTGTTTACGTGATACTGGGCGCATCCGCTTGTGTCACCTGAATATCCGGCACTTTTTTTTTTTGACGCAAATGACGTTCAGTTGTAGTATCCGAAAACAGTTTAATCGTTCACTACATAGGAACACTATATAGGGAATGGGGAACGAGTGAACGAGTGAGCGGTTTCGAACACAGCCCATGTTCCAGATTTGAATAGGTTCCAGGTTTTACTCAGCGCATTAAGTCAGGCTTACTCGTTAGCCAGCTTCATAGTACACCCTCTGGTGTCTGTCGGTTCGAGATACCATAACGTTAACTTGCAATTCTGTGTCCATATGCTTTATTTGAGCAGTTGCTAATGTTACCTTAGCTGAAGCAGCCGGATAGATGGGAGTTGGTCAACCTCTCATCTTTTTAGGCCAACATGTAGCCCCTTTCAGGACTGCTGGACGTCTAGTAGTGACAGGACTGTGCTGATTGTCGCTCTGACATAACTGCAGTAAACAAACTAACGTTAAGCCTAATTTACCGGTAAGTTGTTGACTGTTCAGTACAACAGTACAGACAGCCAGTGGCAGCTCTTGAAGGCTGAAATCAGAACGGTGTGATCACATGAACCAGCTCGCAATCATCTCCGAGTTCTGCACATGGTTCTGGATAATTATCCCACGAAAACAAAAGTCTTCTGTTATATCAAGATAACGAAATAAATGAATCCGGTATCAGAAAACGATCTTTGTTATATCGAGATAACGAAATAATAAGTAGTTATCATGATAAAACGGCAATAAAATAATAAATAAAGGATGGCCGTTCTCGGCCTCCGTACTTACCAGCCCGTTTTCTTCCATGTTCGGACGCTGTTTTGTATTGAATCTCGCAAAGATTGTATTTATTTTAACATTTCTCAACCGCTACTTTCGGTTTAACTGTAATCAACAGGAATGTCCTATAACTGTGTACTGATGGTCGAGGGTCGGTTATTTTTACCCGTTATATTTTATTCAGCTGCACAATGGATATGTAGCTTTATGAAAGAAAAAAAAACATAGATCTGATCCGTGGTATAGGCTATTGCGTTTTGCGGAGAAACACATTTTTAAACACACATATAGGCTATGTATGATTTCAGAATCTGATATATTTTAAACACAGAAAAAGGTTCGTATTGGAACGAAACTCATCATATGCTTCATCATATGCTTCATCATAATTTAGACTGTAACCAATGTGTTGGTTAGAATGGCCATAACAGGTAGCCAAAAAGTAAAACTGCAGACTTCGACAGTCTAATCTCGCAGCACGTGCAGATAATGATAAATATAAATGTTTAATTTTGAGCAAGGTCACGTGGGTGTTGCATCTCTCTAAATGCCATTCTAGTTATTATTATAATCATTATTATTATTATTATTATTATAAAGCCATTCTGTAAAATAGAGACTCTTGGCTATAGGCTATGTGAAGATCCTTGCGCCATCTGGTGTGGTGAAAGAGAACTGAATCATTGGTTGGAAGACGAGCGAGACGTAATAACACACGAATAACACACACGGAGGGGAATAAAAGCATTTTTGCTTTTGAAATTTGATTTGATTTTGAATTTTTTTTAACACTTATGTAAAGAATAAATATCTAGAAAAAGTCAAGGAAGGTGGATGCTGTAACTTGTTTGTAACTAACATAACAATTTTCTAAATGTGACTAGACGTCAGTACCGGTCAAATGACCGGTTTCAGCACTCCTAGTGATAAACACATGAACTTCAGAGCCTTACTCAGAGTTACGTTGTCCTTCCCCTCCACACATGACTGTGCCGAACCATCTCTATTCACATTGTGATCTAAAAAATCTTTATTAATTATATCCTCAAATGTATTATACTCTGCCCTGGTATCTTCCATCTGGGCAGTCTGTACCTCCCTATCCATAATACTACTCCTACTAATTTCCCTCCCTGCCCCCCCAGTCCCTAGTTTAAATATTCCTCTGCTACCCTAAGCATATGCTGGCCCAATGCAGCTGTACCCCTCCGGTTCAAGTGTAGCCCATCCCACTTGTACTGGTCACCCCTGTTCCAAAAGGAGTCCCAGTGCCCCATAAACCTGTACCCCTCCTTCCTGCACCAGGTTTGTAGCCACGTGTTAAATCTCCATATAAAATTCTGCTTGCCTTTGCTAGCACGTGGTACTGGCAGAATTCCAGAGAAGAATACCGTGGAGGTTCTGCCCCTTAACTTTGATCCTAATGCAGAACCTCAAACCTACCCTTACCTATGTCATTGGACATGGACCATGGACTATGACCACTAGATCCACCCCTGCTCTGGCCAGGAGCTTGTCCACGTGTTCCAGGAGGTCTCCAACCTGAGCACCAGACAGGCAACATGCCATGCAAGACTTCCCGTGAACAGACTATACTGTCTACTCTAATGATAGAATCCCCCACTACAATTGACTCCCTTTTCCTGGGTGGCATGGCCGTCAGGGTGCCCTGGGGCTCATCAGTCCTCCCACTTATAGAGGGCTGGGCCAGATCCTCTTCCTGCAAGAGCTGGAATTGGTTGGACACCACAATCTCTGGAGATGCCGCCCCTGCATGTGTGCGCCCTTTTTCTACGCTGGCGCCCTACCGTCACTCTCTCCCTACCTGCTCTAGAGGCTTCCCCCTACCCAGATTCGGCATGCAGACTAACTCTCTAAAGGGCGTACTAATTAGTTCCTGGACCTCTACAAATTCTGCAGGGCAGTCGAGACCAGCAAGTTGGGCTTCGAGATCAAGAATCTTGCTCTCGAGATGCTTCACAAGCTGGCAACGGTCGCAGACAAAACCCTCCTGGAAGTCTCCTTCCAGAAACGCAATCATCCTGCAACACTCACACTGCACTACCGATGGCCACATTTTCACCCCTAAATATGTCTATTGCTCTCCCTGCACTGAACGAATTACTGCCAAAACAGAGACACCAAGTCAATAAAAATACTATACACCGAGGTGGTTCCGAACAGTCAGGTGCAGAAATTTCTAAATGGAAAAAACACCCCTCTTAAAGCTAGGACAGCACAGTATGGTCAGTTTCGGGGCGGCACTCACTGGTCTGATGTCGATTTCTACATCCTTTTCACGTGTTTGATGAAGATCCAGACTTTTTGGTGCTTGTATGTCCCTGGGGCTAAGGGGTGTCAAGGCATGTGGCCTCAGAAGTGGAAGCTCAACAGGGTATGCATGCGAGTTACAAACCTGCAGTGATACCCTACCCCGTGTTACATAAAGCACTGAACAAGCAACTTGCAACTCACTGGTCTGTCCCACCTCATCCTCCACCAGCAAGCAGCAACCTCCCTGGCTAGCTGGGAGTGGGGCCTCTACCAGCATCTCAGTGATTAGGGTATGTGAACAACCACCATCTGCCGCAAACTAGCTATTCCTGGTGCACATTCCATAGCATGTCCATTTACCGTTACCTCCACCTCAGGGCACTGCCCAATTAAAGCAGGCCTCAATGGGACCTCAACCACGGTCCCTTTCTCAGCCCCCTGCACTGGGCCGGGTTGCAGCATCTTGTCGCCCATCTGTCACAAGTTCGTGGTTCCACCACCTGAAGAAACATTCTCGGAGGCAGAGGATTGTTGCCTACATCTAACAAATGTTTTTCTTAACTGAGCCACTGTTACCTGTTCGCCATATAGAGTTTGCAGTACTTTGAATATTTTGGTTGCAGTGTTCACCTCATGCTTCACCTCTCCCTGTAAGGCACTCAAGACAAAATCTTGTTTGCACTTGTTCCTCATTTAGCTGTTGGGCACGTGTGTAAGTCTCCATTTGTGTGCACCACTCGCCAAGCCTAATCTGACCATCTTTCCCTTCAAATTTTGGCACCCAGAGGCTGCCTACAAGCTAAGTCATCATTAGAATGTTCACCATTATATTTACCTTCTCTGGCCCAGCTGTGAGCTTGAGAGATCCTGCTGACTATCAGCAAAAACTGTTGGCTGACAGACTGATAGAGTCACAGATGAGTACAAAATCCAGTTAATTCATTCATCCAATGGGCGGTGGTAACATAAAAACAAGATATGACATACAAGGCCAGGTTGTACAATTACCTATGAGAGAGGCTGAGGAGGATTTCCTATAACACACATGGCATGGTACATTTTCATTCCATCCCTCATGTCATTATCCATTTCCATTTCACACCATAGGTTAATACACACCTGCAGACTTTAGGGTGAGACATATGACACAGGACAGATTCCACCCCTCAGCTACACGCTGCTTGGCTGCCTTTGCATGTACATCCACAATCAGTACAAACAAATAGCATACATCAGGGAAAAAACATTAATTAAAATATCCTGTACTGGTTGCTCCATCCCTGCCGACTAGTACAAAAAAAGAAAGTTAATCATGGATGTTACCGCACTGGGTCATGCTTCAGTTCCCTTAGCAACGGAACACTAATGCCCATCCCAGTCCAGACATGGTGGAACGCTACAACGTTGTGAGTTTCTGAAACCCCCCCTAAGGAGCAAACATGAAAAGAACCGAACTATTAGGTACTGCGGTGTATCAAACCACGTCCCTAATCATTGCTTTTCACCGCTGCGTATTCACCACATGCATGCACTAGTCAGATAAAGTACTTTCCCTAGTTTCAACTTAGCTAGCAGTGAATGTACCTCTCCCTCATCTTCCAAGACCCTGTTGGCAGCCCCGCAGTCCCACGCTGCTTCCAGCCAGCCTGCAAAACAAAGTGGGATCCTGAACAATCGCAACTGCTACGGCGATATCACAACTCACGCACGTCTGTTAAGTATAACTTTCCTTTTGCTATACTTAACTTGCATTGAGTTGTGATTATTCAGTCTCCATTCCACTAATAGCTGCCGGTGCTGGTACAGTTATTGTCCCTCGCGACACCTGGAAAAGCATCCCTGCAGCTTTGTTCCACATGCTATTCGTTTTTTTTCCTCATAGTTCTCGTAGTTTCTAATGATCTCATTAGCCAACCATTGAATTGCATCTCTCATTCCCCAACAGTCCATGGAGGCAGCTTGCACCAAACCCAGTGTTCATTCCCACATAGATCAATACATTTAAATGCACTGATAGTGGAAAGGTCTATAACAGTAACTAATTCCTCAGTCCAATAACAGTCAGCAGTCCTTTGTACAGCATAACACATACATTTGGCATAAATAATATGCTACACAAGAAAAATCCTTATCAAAGAATAAACATTTTCCTCAAAAATCCCTGCATTTAATATTTTGTGTACCCTCCCCTTGCCAAGATAACAGCACTGAGTCTTCTCCTATAATACTTGATGAGGTGGGATAACACATAGCAAAGAATCTGAGACCATTCTTCCATACAGAATCTCTCCAGATCTTTCAGAGTCCTTGGTCCTCGCTTGTGGAATTTCCTCTTCTTATCTCACCCCACAGGTTTTCAATGGGGTTTAGGTCAGGGGACTGGGATAACCATTGCAAAAGTTTGATTCTGTGGCCAGTGTACCATTTTTGTGTGGATTTGCAGGTATGCTTGGGATAATTGTCCTGCCGGAAGATCTAACCATGATCCAGTTTTAGCCTCCTGATGTACGCAGACAGATTTTGATCTAAAATCTCCTGGTACTTGATGGAGTCCATGATGCCATGTATCAAAGTTCCAGTGACGTTTAGCAAACTCCAGGCACTTACATTTGTTGGTTGATAAAAGCAGAGGCTTTCTTCTGGCAAGCCTTTAAAATAGCTTGTTGGCATGGAGGTGGCATTTAATTGTGGTTTTGGAGACTTGGTGACCCTAAGATACAACCAACTTCTGCTATTGATCCTTGGAGAAATGTTTGCCTGTCGAACCATTCTCCTTACTGTGCATAGGGGCAAATTCACCTGTGTCCTCTTCCAGGCAGGTTCATCACAGCTCCAGTTGTTAACTTCTTAATTATTGCCCTAATAATGGAGATGGGTATTTTCAGGTGTGTAGCTATTTTTTATAGCCATTGCCTGATTTATGAAAGTCAACAACCTTTTGTCTCATTTCATTTGTGTGTTCTCTGATCTTCCCCATGTTGATGGATGACGAAGGGAGTTTGGCCTGTGTCTCACCTCATAGTTGCACTCACAAGCAATGTGTGAGTGCATAAACATTGAAGATGGCAGCAGATACACTGGAGTACATCCAAATAATATTTATTTGACTATGCAAGTGCCATTTCCCCCATTATGCATTTTGAAGCAAACAAGGCGCAATTTAATTCTAGGGTTTCTACAGCGCCACCTACCCGTAGGTGTGCAGTATTATTTATATTTATATTAAAGTCAATGAGAAAGTAGGAGACTGTAGTGTTAATTATATACCTCTTTTTTTCAGATACTCAATGCATTTAACACAAATAACATCTCATAGAACACACTATTCTTTCTGTTTTGTTGTCCAACTTTTGTTGTGATGTATTATCTCTTGTCTTTATTTTTTGTGAAAGCTGCCTTATCATTGGGTGACTGGATAGTGACGTCAATTTCCATAGGGATACATGACAAAGGGGAAATCAGTATCTCGCATTTCTGAAGAGGTTTTGAATTATATCATAGACCATATCATGGATTTCATTAATTTAATGGGAATGCTTGCGTCACCCAATATCCTATAACATTGCCCCTTGAGTACATCTCACTGTGCTGAACAATGTGCCATAAAAAAAATTGAGGACTTCCTGTTTCCTGGTCATAGTGCAAAACTGTAGAATTAAGTCTGCCAATCAATCCTAATTAAAAGGGCATACTGTTGTTGGGGGGGTTGGAAGAATTTAAAAAATTTTTTTTACAAAAATGCAGGTAAATACTTATTCCTGGTGACTTTCAAGTGGTAAAACCTTCACTTATTCACACTTTTGTCAAACTGGAGGCCTACTTTACGTTTGCCATTTGCAGTTTCTAAACTGCTGAAAGACCCTCGATGTTTCCATATTGCTACATTTTATTACTAGTTACTGTATTCATATTCTCATCCTGTTTTCAGAAATGGTTGTTAGATGGCCCTGTGTTTACACTGTAGCCACTGGTACTGAAGGGCTTAGCATTATTCATGTAGTTATAACATGCATCTGGTTAATTGACATTGCAAAAGGTTACATTCTGCAAATTCCAACAGCAGATGGCCACATTAAAAGAAACAGAAACACTTTACTTTAACTATAAGTCATAAAGCTTACGTAACACTGTCAAAACCAAGGCATAAGCATGTATTCCAATTTATGACAAATGTCTTTACACTGTCATAATGTATGCAGAAAATTCAATTTTACAAATCAGATTTGAAATAATTATCATGGCACACATTATGACAGTGTTAGTATATGACCATTAGGGGTGTGACGGTATGACGGTATACCACGATATTAAAATATGAAATAGTACTATCATAAACGGTCTCTCTTTCTCTCCATCTGAGACCCAGGTCCCGGCATGGATCTCTGCATGCCTGGCCGACATCTCTGCCTGGATGTCCACTCACCACCTGAAGCTGAACCTGGGGAAGACAGAGCTGCTCTTCCTCCCAGCGAAGGGCTCCTCGATGATGATTACCTTTGATGCTAGGTCTCCGTCCTAGTCTGCCAGGAGTCTTGGAGTGACCCTGGACAACCAGCTGTGCTTCTCGGGCCACATTACAGCGATCACTCAGACCTGCCGATTCTCCCTCCACAACATCCGGGGGATCCGACCATTCCTCACCCAAGAGGCCACACAACTCCTGGTCTAGGCCCTGGTGATCTCACATCTGGACTACTGCAATTCCTTGCTGGCAGGCCTACCGGCCTGTGCCATCAAGCTACTAGTCCAGAATGCTGCCGCACGTCTGGTGTTCACCCACGTCACCCCTCTACTCTCCTCTCTGCACTGGCTCCCCATCGCAGCATGCATCAGATTCAAATCACTGGAGGTATTGCTCCCCCATACCTCTGTCCCTCTCCTAACCTGTCGGGGCTATCTGTATATTTCCTATGCTTGTGCTCCCCTGCTCTTACATAATGCTACTGGCTATAGCACTGATTTCTTTTCTAACTGCATGTTCTCTTCTCTGCCTTGGCCTCTGACTCGGGGGCGGGTGCCCCCAAGCCCTAGATCCTGCGAGAAGTGTGAGCTGCCCCCATCAACCCTCACCCCCACACCTACCCCAGTTCCTGGATCTGGACCCCCTTCATGTGGTTTAGCCCCCCCCACTGACTACCTAACTCAGGAGGCGCAAAATCATTCAGCCCTGAGTCACCTTGGACTGACCATGATATGGTCTTTTTTGGACACAGAAGAGGATGTTTGGACACCGGCCAGAAGAGGATGGGCTCCCCCGCTTTTAGTCTGGTTCCTCCCAAGGTTTCTCCCTATTAAGGGAGTTTTTCCCTGCCACTGTTTAGGCTTGCTTTTGGGGGGGTCTAGGCCTGGGTTCCCCCTCTGTTAAGCGTTTTGTGACAATTCAATTGAAAAGCGCTATACAAATATATTTCATTTGATTTGATTCTATTTATTTATGCACATCTTGTAGGTCGCTCTGGATAAGTTTGTTTAGTTTACAACGCGGTTGCGCACATGCAGACACTCCCTCACATTTTCCAACCCTGGTAGGTAGCCGTTACTAGCTAGCTAGCTACACGGCATAAATCTCAGTTTGCGGTCCCTTATAAAACTTGCAATGTCCAACACTGTTTCCGATGTCTGTAATGACAAATTATTTCCCCCAAAAAAGTTAACTCGTTCATCCGTGTGGACTCACTTTGGATTCAGAAAAATATTAAGTGTTCTTGTTGAGAACATGGCCATATCTACCACAACTCAAATCATTTTTTGTAGTTGTATTTTTTGTACATACTGAATTAGTGTAATACTGAATAAAAGTGTTGAACTAATGTACCTAAAATGACTTCAGTATAGCAAAGACTTTATACAAAGCCAAGATCAAAGCCACTTGCTTGCCTGATCACCGTCATTGTCATTACTTCTGTGTGTGTGTGTCTGTGTGTGGTGGAGAAGTGAGACCCGTCCCGAGCAGGCAGATCTTGTCGTTACTACAAAATATTTGCTCAGCAAAGATGACGCAGTGATTCTTCGGACGAATTTGCTGCACAGCAGGAGTTGTAACTCAGAATGCTGATCTGAAGCCAAGCGAACATAATGCAGGTGTAGAGATCTCTCACATTATAAAAAGTTGACTGCTTGGATTATAACCAGATTAGATAGCTATTTTGTGTGTAGTTTTGTGTAGTCACTAGACAAACCTAGCTGTCTCTGTCTAGCTGACTGTTACACAAACCACTTTTTACTCAGACTACAGTGATGATAGGCTAATGTAGGATGCTATCCTACTAGAAATTAGAATTCTAATATCGTTGATGCCACAATGTAAGGCTTGTTCATTCCTAACACGGCAACAGCCAAAAATACAAGTATGCTTATAATATCTCGTTAGGTTTAATATATCAGTGTCATAAAATATACTTAACTATCAAATTGGAATTTCAATTAATAATGAATAATTTCAATTAAATTACAATATTAAAAGGTAATTCATCTTAATCAAATCACAATATTACACATTTAGTTAATACCAAATGTATAATATTGATGGCTTGTATTAATACTAAGGGCTTGGAGTTCTAATGAGCAGAGGTTAGATCAATTTAGTACAAGTGTAGCATTAATACAGACAACCTTGTGAGAAAAATAATATATGACATTTATTGAACATGAAGTATCAAAATAGCAAAGCACAATTCAATGCATTAATGTGTGTGTGTGTGTGTGTGTGGGTCGCGTTTGTGCGCAAGCTTGATGAGGCATGTGGCCGTGCATGCATGTGTGTGTGTGTGCATTCTTTTGCATGTGTGTGGAAGCTTTAAGCACATGGGCATCGAGAACAAAGAGAAAAGATGGAGGGAAGTTTAAACCTAGTTTGGAACTAGGGGAAAGGGAAAAGATAGCGCTTACTGTGCACACCAGAATAACTGTGGAGTTATTGTGTGTGTTGAGATCAGAATGCCACGTTAGTAGATAAGATTACATGCAAGACCTGGGTCTAGGTATGGTGTATTTTTATTATTAACGCGGGCAGTGAATGAGCAGCTAAGCTAGCAACACAAACAATGCTAAAATGAATGGTGGCATGAACCATGATACATTTTAAAACATTCCAATGTGTCTCGCAACTGTTCACGGTTAAAGTGAAGTCTCTAGTTAATTTTCCAGGGTGCGAAGTTAATTATTGGAGATGAGTTTTTAAGAAGGGAGCTGCTTGGAAAGAAATTGTATGTGTAGTGGAAAAACTCTAAGCACACAAAATTAAATTAAATTGCATTTCAAACATATAATTTGATGTGGAATATGCAGTCCCTACACTAATTTAGGCTAACGTTAGCAAACCTAGCATACATTGACAGTGGTGATAGGCACAAAGTTAGCTATATTTTAGTGTACATTTCCGGTGGCCATTCATAAAATCATGACAGTCTACTACTCTAGTGAATTAGCTACAAGGGTAGACATAAAATATTTCTTAGTGACATTTCTCATGACAAACCCCTCTAGAGGGGCTAGGTCTCATGACCTCGGTAATTCTTGACTCCTGGATACAGCCCTGATTGAGAACGAATTTCCCATCTGTAGAGATTGTGGGAAACGTAATGGGCAGAGGAGGGAACACGTCAAACATTGCATTCCACCTGCCTGAGCATCATCCTTCGCGTTATGCCACAATGGAAAAATTTAGTAGCTAAAAATAGTACTAGATCCGATAAGCTGATAAGGCGACAAAGCAAAATGTTGCTTAATTCGCTATGATGACGTATGATTTAAATTGATTTAAACATACAATTACAAGGAGTGAACTATATTCAGATGCATTCTTTGTTTTATTTTTTAAACAAAATGGTATATAAATCTGCAAAGAGCCAAACAATAAATAGATCTGCTAGGGCTCCAGCGGTACCTCTCCGTCCTGGCCGCAGGAGGGTGACATAACTCCCTTTTTGTTTTTTCCTCTTTTTTGTGGTTTCACTGTTTCTTTTTCTCCTGTCACCCCAGCATTCCATTATAACAGTTTCAAGTCCTCCCCTGTGATTTTCCACTCACACCTGTCTCTAATTGACCTTATCACACTCAGTATATAACCCAGTCTCTCCCATTCTCCTTTGCTCAGTTTTACACAGAGTTAACGTGCTGTGTTTTCATACCTGCTGTTTTCACATTTCCAAGCCTTTCTCCGTCTAAAAAAAGTTTTCATAGTTTAGTGTTTTGTCTTTGTTTTATGCTCCTCCTGGTTTCTCTTATTGTGTTATTTTGTTAGTTTATTTTTATCTCTTGTGGTTTGTCCCTCCCAGTTTAATTAGTCCAGTGTATTTTTTTGTTCTCTCCCCGTTTTGTACCCCCTCCTCCTTCCATCTCTGCGATTGGGTCCTTGATAACCATGATATTGAGTAGTACGATTATCATACCATGAAAATGTCATACTGTCACAGCCCTAATGACAATTTTCATAATATGTACTATACTGCCATGACTAGTTAGGTGTTATGTCAGAGTTGTGTAGGCTTTATGGTTTGTAGTTCAACTGAAGTTACCAAACTCAAAAATCCTTCAGGAATAGCCTGACTAGGGTTGTGGCCTGCACTGATTCATGGCAGGTTCAGGCTGAAAAAAGACATTTCTGTTTGTTCAGGTAAACCAGCCAGAGCCCCTTGCAGCAAAGCTATCCACATACGCTGATAGCCAAGTGCTCAAAACTCAGAACACAATTAAGACAGATAATAAAATAACCAGGGAGCATTAATGTCTGGTAGAGGAATACAATATGAGATTTTAAATGAGGCGGGCTTCTGCAATAAATTGTGTGAACAGTAATTATTTTTGCTGGCAATGGTGAGCAGGGGAACTTTCAAAATTATACTTGAAAACTTTGAGATTAGAATAGCTCCATGATCCACACCTCCTGAATGCCAGGCCATTGCAAGGCAATTACCCAAGTCCACCCTTTGAAAGCAGTTTTTCAAGTGAAGTGATAATTGTTGCCTTTCACCAGTAATCCTATGATATTGGGAATGAATGCTCTACTGCACAATGTGGCTAGATAGGTCATGGCAAATAAAGGCAATGAAACCCAAACAGCTTTCAGCACTGTCAAACAAGCTGTAGAGGATCTCTACACAGAGGCAAACCTCACTGTTCCTCCATATAATGTATAATGGAGTTCACACACACATGTGCATGCACAAATACATGTACTAACAAGTGCTCTGTAATCATGCAAGTGGTGCTAATGAGATGGAGCATGTTGTGCAAACGGTTATATCAGAGGGAGCCAAAGGTGGCACAGTAGCCTGAAATGACACTTATTTAGTCAGCTGCTAATTTATTCATTTATTAACTAATTTATTAATGCAGTTATTTATTCATTGCTTTCCCTCTCCGTCTCTCAGATTTTATTTGCAAAGTGAATCCCTGAAGTTTAGAGTGTTGTTTAAAGCAGGCGATATGCTTAAATTTACATGGGGATCTACTCACATCTGTCTGAATCTCCATCAGTTGTTTTATACCAGCCATCTGCATCTCTGAAGGCCGATAATATATTTTTTGTCAATTTGTCCATTCTACGACATTAAGTCAGCTGGCTCCCAGGCTGACTTAGTTTGAAATGTCTCTCTTGACATACAGTATGGTAAAGACTGTGGGAGACAAAGAGAGAGGGACCGAGAGACAGGTCATAGTTTTTCTACCTTATATTGTGGTGGCTGTAAGCTGCCTTGGCACACAGATCGTCTCACCTCATGCTCAGTTGCCATGGGAACACAGATGCAGCAGTGTAGTTCAGTGAGTGTCGGTGTGTGTGTCAGGGGTGGTCTACTTTGTAAAAACTTTAATTTTATGAATTATCTACATCTATAGAATTTCACAAAATAGAACATATTTGAACCATGAAAAGAATCACTACTCGTTTAGGAGGCCACTTACCTGTATTAAATCCTGATTCCATTACCTTTATATACTGTGGCAACCTGGCAGGCAGAGCCATGTGCAGGGGTTAATATTGTGCCATATTCTGGTCACACCCCAACCTCGCAGGACCAAAATCACCTGCAACTAATCAACCAATTAACACCCAATCAACCGTGATCCAAAGGGGCCAGGTTTCCCTCATGAAGAGAGCGAGTGGAGGGAGAGAAATGGAGAGAGAAGAGGAGACAAGTTGGTGGAAGTTTTTGGAATGTGGAAAGGAAGCCTGTGAAGTCTGTTGACCAGCCAGGATTTGGAGAGGCTTTGGGTAAAGGGTTAGCTCCCCAGAGCGGAAGAACCCTTTTGTTTAAGTTTAGAAAGGTTTGTTCCTTGTGTTTGCCATCCTCTGTATTCATCTTGTCATTTCAAGCATCGGCTTTAGTGTTGTTCTTCGGTCATCTCCGGTTTATTATTTAACTTTGAGTTTGTTTATTTTCTATTTTTTTAAACTTTTCATTAGTTAGTGTTTCTCTGGTATATGTTCAATCCTTTATTGCTTTATTAAACCTCATGATTGTTTTGGCTTCCTGCCTCATCTCTGCACTTGGGTCCAATCTCCCTGTCCTTGTTTCAAATGAGGTATTATTTCAAAGGATTATCTCTCAGGGATTCACTTAACTACCTGAATTGACATAAAATTATTGTTGCCCAGACTATAGAATACACACACTTCTTCCTGGATCTGTGTAACGTGATTGGTACACAATATGCTGCAAGGAAAACTACAGGTTTAGCTGTAAATGTTTTAAATATATATTTTTTAATCCCCACCCTTTTCCCCTCAAGAGGCTAATTACCTCTTGCCAGGTCATCCTTGTAAATCAGAATTTGTTCTTAATTGACCTGATTGGTTAAATGAAGGTTTATTTGTGGTACAGGGTGTAATGAGCACTGAGGGGCTTGGGGCTTGTTTGCTGTGGTCTTCTACCACAGTGCAGACTATAAGGTGCACAAAAATGCAAAATAAAAAGAAGATGCCCTCTAGCATTTTGACTGCTACCGGTAAAAGAAAATCTGGTCACAAATCCTTAAGGACAAACCCACTGCCATTTTGCACTCGGCTTTCATTAGTAAAATTATTTTACCGGTACCAGTCAAAACGCTAGAGGGCATCCATGGAAAGGTTCATTTTTGTCCACCTTGTAGTCTACCGTGGTAGATGGCCACTGTACTCTGTACAGTGCTTCAGGGTTTATTATTTATTATATAAATAGAATATATTATGTTCAGCTGTCAGCACTGATTGGTTAGGTCATGGCTCAAGCACAGGGTCTGAGCTGTGCCCAGTGTGCAGGCAGCTAATGCATTACAAAATCTGTTAATCCTAGTGCAATGAAGGGATATCTGGAAGGGAACCACACACTGTACATCTGCGCTCTCTGTAGCATCCCATATTGACTGGATTTGCCTTCAGTTTTGAGCAGCTTAATGTAACATGCTCAAAAGGCAGCCCTTCAAAAGCAAAAATGATAGACGTGCAGTTTGATGTGCAAATGAAGTGAGTCACTTCCTGACCCTCCTGTACATTTCCTTTATTGCATGCAGTGGAGAATGCATCCCTGCTCTTCTGACTGGGAAGGGAAACAGACACTATAGTACACACAGTCCACAGTCATTCCCTGTCAGGTCATTTCTCGGTCTCTTGGATCAGTTCGGAGGAAATAATTGGATGAAGCAATGAATACATTCATAGTTTGTTATATATCAAGTTGCTTGTGAACTTGTGAAGTATAATGATGACAACAGAATCGGGATGTGGCCGCACTTGGTATTCAAGTTGTAAAATTGGCTCTCTGGTATTTAAAATTTAAGGCAGATCTATCACAGAACTGAAGACTCTACTGTTCCGCCTCTAAATCTTGATCAAGACAAAGGTGGCACATGGCTTAATTTTAATTATGCAGTAGTTCCAAGAGTTTGGGCAGATTTTGAGGTACTTCTGATGTATGGGCAATGATTAATAATAATAATAATAATACATTTTATTTGTCAAGCAACTTTCAGGACACCCAAGGTCACTTTACAGGGAAATCAGGACAAAATACACAGTACAGAGAATAAACAATAAAATAATACAATAGCAGATAATTAGGTTAGAAAATACATTCTATGGGACAGGAAATACAATTTAAAAAATAAAACAGATGAATAAAAACAATAGGGAGATCAATTTGAAAGCTCTCCATTACTGCATTCGACTGTCCATGCAGTAAATCCCCACCATATTCTAGTCTCTCGATGACTATGAGCTCAGAGATCAGACATTATGTTTGTATTTGTTTGGCTCTTCAGTAATTTCCATGATTTGTGACTTTAACATGTACTGATTGACATGAGTAAATGTGGGCACTGGGCTTAGTATCTGGTTTTCCCATTATCCAGTTGAAGATTGCACATGCTCTCTTTGGGAGTTTTGGTCATTTTTCAAATGTCCATTGGTTTGGTGTTGAGAGTCCAGAGGGAAAACAACTTCCAGTTGTGCATAGTGTGCCATATTTCTAAATTCCTTCATAAATATGTAATAGAAAACATTGTTTTTATTTAAAGGGTGTCAAATGTATTTTGAGGATGAATAAATGCCAACTGCGCAGTAGAATTAACCCTTTATTTATTACCTCCCTTCTGATATTTCAGTTCAAATGAACCCTGATTAATATTTGGCAACAATATTATTGTTAGTATCAGAATTAGGATAGTATTGTATTATTATTATTAGTAGTAGTATTTTGAAAGTAATTCAATGTAACTGGAGTCTTTCCGCCCTCCCCCTCTCTCCTCTCTCTCTCTCTCTCTCTCTCTCTCTCTCTCTCTCTCTCTCTCTCTCTCTCTCTCTCTGTCAGCGTTATGAGAGGAGAGGGGGAGGACCCGTTTATTCATTACACGAGCGGAGCATACGTGCATTGTGGAACCGCTATCGTGCGAGGTGCTGAAATCTGCTTCAACTGGAAAAATCGACCGCAGCTGAGGGACAGTGCATAGATCTTCCAGCTGCACTTGGGCTAAGAGTGCACTGCTTTACCTTGTTTCTCTCAGCAACAAACCAGGTTAGAAAATTACACGTTCCTTGTAATGTATAGTGTTTTAATGTAATTATTCGTTGAAAGCGGATGCTAGATTAATCGAGGTTCGGATTTACTGAGGACTGTTCTACACGGGGAAGATGGCCTATCTTTGATTAACTACGAATTGTTTAAAATGAATTCGTTTATTTTCTTTAACGTTCGTTTTTAAGAAATGCATACACTGAATGCAATGTGTGTTTACAGAAAAGTGATGTTATATGAATCCAATTATTTTGAACGACCTGTTTTCGAAGCATCGAAATGAAAGCGTTTGAGCAGATTAGGGACGGTAGATAAATGTGTAGATGCAGATATAGACGGAGAGGGGATTTTATGGGGGAAAACAGCACTACAAGAGGGACAGATACCAGCAGTTGCCGCGCATGAACTACAATAGCCTAGTTGTTTTTTATATTTTATGTTTGTTTGAAATGACTGTTGCAACCAGATCCACATAAACAAATAATTTATGTGACGATAATAAGATGTATACCACCATGTGTATCAGTGCTGTGTGCTGTGTGTTTCTGTGTGTGCGTGTGAGAGAGAGAGAGGGGAGAAATTACACCACGAATGCTTTACCCAGGATTTCCTGCCATGCGTAAATTGACAGGGAATATTGATAAAGAACAGACTGCCTTTTCTGTGCATGGTAATTGTATATATATATATGTGTGCGTGTGTGTAATAGCGCACTGCTAATGTAGCTGTCAATGATTTGTAATTTATGTTCTAATTTATGTTCTAAACTGAACCTGAAAATGTATTCAATTTAATCCCAGCAACCATGAACTGCATATTAGTGTGTTACGTATGTATGTGTGTGTGTGTGTGTGTGTGTGTGTGTGTGAGAGAGAGAGAGAGAGAGAGAGAGAGAGAGAGAGAGAGAAGAGAGAGAGAGAGAATGTTCACATAATCAAAATGTTCAGGGACACATGAAGAAAAAGAAAGGCTGAGAAAGAGGAATCCTCTGATTTAATCAGCTGTCAACAGTAATTGAATTTGTAAGATTCTATTTTTATAACTACCTAAATCTCATCAGAAGTGCAACACCAAAACAATACATTGTGCAAAAGAACACATTAAACCACAGAATTGAGTGCCTCAATCGCTAGGCAGCTGCCTACATAGGGCAGCACAAAATTATATAGCTCTCTCAGTAGGGAGTAAATTTGGGACAGCACTCGGTAGGTAGCAAGACATCATAACTTTACGTTACAGTGCCAGTGAAACCATTTGATAGTTTCTATTTGTTCCTAACTATAGGTTATTTTGGTTGTGCCAGTCATTGAAGCAGTCTTCGTCACAGGACATGAATTTGATAGGTGTCTTCTGTTGGCTAAAGGCCTCTACATGCTCGAGTGACTGCAACACGACTGCAACGCGTCATCTTCTGCAACATGTTGCAGAGGTTGCATTGATGTTGCAGAGGATGCCGCGTGCCTAGCACAAAAATCGAACTTGTGACCGCAGCGCAACATAAGAACATAAGAATACATAATGATGAGAACAGGCTGTTCGGCCCATCTAGACTCGTCATGTCCTAATCTAAAGAGTATCTAGTACTGCATCTAGCCTGGACTGATGAATAGCAATCACAAGTGTTTTGGTCTATCATATGCAGCTTGTAAATAGATCTACTACCTGACCTGGCAAGCTGTTCCAGGCATTGACAACTCTCTGTGTAAAGAAAATGCTAATTTACTTATTCCTAATATCTGACAAAGACATCTTGCAGAATTTGCCTTTAACTAATTTCCACCTGTGGCCTCTTGTTCTGCTGACCCCACTTATCTTAAAAAAAACGCTCTTTGGTATTTCACTTTGTTAATCCCCGTTTTAGGAATTTAAAAACCTCAATCAAATCCCACCGTCTAAGTCTCCGTTTGTGGGACATTGTTTACTTAAAGCTTAAACATAGATTGAGTGCCTATCATCATAACTTTTACCTTTCATACCAGGTATCAGTTTAGTTTACCTTCTTTGAACTTTTTTGCAAGAGCTTCTATATCTTTCTTGTAGTGTGGTGCCCAGAACTGCACATCTTAAAAAATCTTTGTATTCTTTAGTTGACCTTCTTTGAACTTTTCAAGAGCTTCTATATCTTTCTTGTAGTGTGGTGCCCAGAACTGCACACAGTATTCTAAGTGAGGTCTGACAAAGGCATTATATAACATTAATATAACCTCCTTTGATTTATACTCAATACTTTTTGCTATTTATCCCAGCATCCTGTTACTTTAGTTGATTGTAAACTCTTTGCCAAACCCCCAAGTTTAGTATCATCTGCAAATTTAATTATTTTGTTACTCACGTCCATATCAAGATCATTTATGTATATAAGGAAGAGCAGGGGTCCCAGCACCAATCCCTGCGGGACATCATTCTTTTACATTTTACATTTTAAGCATTTAGTAGACGCTCTTATCCAGAGCAACTTACCAGATGTGCATTAGTACATGGTAAGAACAATCATAGTTTGCGCAAGAGATCAGTGCAAGAGATCAGTGCAGTAATAGACATCATTGTTGGCTGCTATATCTATGTTAACATTAGCTAAGAAAAACAAAAATATCTATCTAGCTAGCAACCTGGTATCACGGCCAAATAAAGCTAGCTAACAGTAGCTGACGATATAGATAGCTAGCATCATTTGTTTGACGCACTATAAAATGAACCAGCTTTAGGAAAGATTGGCTGAAGAAGTGCGAAGGTACAGGAGTTTCCCTGCTTTCCTGAAAATGTTACCAACCTTGTTCAATACATTGATGCCTACGAGTGTACAGAAGTGTAAGGACACCATGTTGCATAGGTTGCGCAGAAGTATAAATTGCTGAGTGCTTGCGACATGTTGCATTGCGCATACCGCAAAGATGTTGCACAAGTTACGCAGAAGCATGTAGAGGCCTTAAGCCAGCACATCCGCCTACTAGCTGACCGGCAGCTACTCACCAGTCGTAAACAGGATCCTGGTTGTTGAAATGGGTCTTCTTTGAGGCTTTTGATATTATGAAACCAAATAATAGATCCAAATAGACTAAGAGAAAGGTTTTCCAAAACTCTGACGTCCGTGCATTCTCTACAATTGCATCTTCATTAGCATCACGATGTGCGCATAGCACATTTATAGATAGATAGATTCTTTATTGTCCTTTACAGGAAATTTGTTCCCACAGTCTGTACAAAAGCCTCACGTAAATTACATAAATACAAATATACACACCACTATTACATATACATACATTAAATATACACACCACTATTACATATACATACATTAAATATACACACCACTATTACATATACATACATTAAATATGCGCCCACATGGGTACATCCACATTTGTGCCTACATACACAGTCATATTCATATACACATGATCATTACTGAGGTATTTTGTTCAGTGATGCTATGGCAGAGGGGACAAAACTCCTGCCAAAGCGTGCCCGTTTCCAGGCATGGGTTCTATATCTGCGACCTGATGGAAGTAGTGTGAAGAATGGGTTGAGGGGGTGGCTGGGGTCATGTGCAATGAGTGCTCTGCGTGTAATGGCTCTGCTGTTGAGGTCTGAGAGGTTGGGGGTGGCGAGGCCAATCATTTTGGAGGCATTGTGTGTAATGCGTGTGAGTTTGTTCCTGTTGGAAGCAGTTAGCATGTTGAAAAAACTGGGGGAACAGTAAAGGAGAATGGGTTGAAGTATACTTTGGTAAAGCAGCAACAGAAAGACAGTGTCATTGCAGCAGAGCATGCGCCGAATGATAGTAAATGCAAACCAAAGGAAACCTCATATCGTTGTAAAGGACAGTGCATTAGCTAGAACCATAGATACATTTCAGCATATATGGAGGAAATCAATTATGCAACATGATGATATTGCTGGTGGCTCTGGTTGCAATTCAGGGGGGCTGTTTGGCCAACACTTATCGGAGAATGTTGGGTGTGGGATTAGTTTGTAGCGAAGATTTACACGTCGCGAAAATACAAAACTTTCCTATGTGAAACATACTCTCATATCTCTTAGACCGAGTTGGTGATATGAAATGCAACATTGGAATTATTTTTCGATTTGGCTTGCTCTTGTGACAAAACACTATTATTGCTTTTGGTTGTTAGACCCTTATGATGATCAGGATGCCCACATTATTATCTGTCATATTTTGGGACTTCTAGACTTCACCAAAGGTAAGGAGCAGCTATTCTTCTAGGGCACCCTGCCTTGAATCGGGGCAGGATTTGTGAGTCCTTTCCAAGTGTCGGGAGAAATTGTCCCAGCTGTCTCGGTTATGGATTGCTTGCAATATTTGCATGTCAGTGTGTTTTTTTCATTGAGTTTTGCAAGTGAAATCTTTATGATTTGTATACACAAAACGTATTATTGCCGAATTCGCAGACATAATGTTAGAACTAGAATCTTGGTCTCTTACGTGGACAGACTGATTATGATAACTGTTAATTATAACATGATCATCATTTCAATGTTATTTAATTGCCCATTGAAAATTACAATGAAAATATTATCAGTCTCAGCTGGTCTTGGCAGAAATTACGAGTAATCTGTGTTCTGAGACAGAATCAAGACGAGACCGGTCTCGAGTACTACAACTCTGCCTGACCGCACCATTAAAAAGCATTTTGAAGTTTTGTGGGGGTGGGAGTGGTTTCCCTTGTGGTATGTTGTGACCACAACCCCCTTACCTTCTTGCATTCCCTGCAGAGCCCGAACCAGTGGCTTATTTAGTGGGCCCTATTTCTCCAGCCATACTCCATGTGTCAGCCTGACTGTCTATCTCTTGCCCATCTCTCACTCCTCTCCTTAAATTGCTTCCCAAGTACCAAGGTTGAAACTGGTACTTGGGAATGAAACTAAATGAAACTTCAATCTGTTATTTCATCAATTCCACATGTTGTCTCTCTTTTTGTCCCAAACTCTGAGCCGTTGTGACAATATCCCATGGCTGTTGTATTGATTTGAGGAGTTGAGATACAAAATAGGGCTAAATAGGGCAGGGAGGAAAGATTTAGACTGGAGAGAAAATATGCTTGGGTCACTTATATAAGCCTTTTCTGACTTGGTTATGTAGGGAAACAAGTCTTTTCCCCCATGAACGGATTTCCATATTGCCCCATATGTATTACCACTGTGATAAAATGTAAGGTATGTATGATGTCTGATTAATTATTTAATTAACTCAATGAGTTTTCATTTGGTGAATAACAATGAACAATGAAGATACAACTATCCCAGTATTTTAGGTAACGCTTACATCATACAAAAATTCCCTCCCCCTCCCAGATACTGAAATTATGGTGAGGTGAATCATTCATTGCCCCATCATTTGTTGATGTATTTATTTATCACTGCCTGTTAGCAAAGTCTGCCTGAAGGGATAAAAGAAAGTAGTTCAGAACATTGAGTCTCATTTCTCTGTAGCAGTGATGCACACAGAAAATTCAAGGGGAAACGACAAAAAATAAATGGGCCAGGGTCTTTCTGAATTATAGGGGTGAAAGGCCAGATTCACAATCCCTTAAGGCCTATCTAAGCACATATGTTGCAGTCTGTAGTTGCTCACTTATAGCAATTGCAATATCTGAGTGAAATTATTATTCTGTACCACTGGGTATGGGAAGCTGCCGTCCATGGCTGGGTATCTTCAGGTATCTTCCACGTGTCTTTGAATTAATGACTGAGAATGATGTGAAAATAAACCATTGACTGGACTGCTATTGTGGGTGATTGCTTAAAAAGTCAGTAAATTAAGACTTAGGGTAAACTTGAAGCCAGAAAGGGGCTCTGGGCCCTGGAGGGCCACTGTCGGTCATTCACAGTCCACAGAGAGCAAAGTGCTTAGCGGGAGAGTGTGCACTGCCTCTAAATGAACCAGGATCGGGAAGAGGAGAGGGATGATGAGTGAGGGGGTTGGGGTGGGCGGTGGTGGGCGGCCTGGACCAGACAGTACTTGAGTGGGTCACAGTATCTCTTCATTGAGATATACAGGTACAGTGCCTTGCAAAAGTACTCAAGACACTTGGAAAGTTGTCAAATGTTGCTGGATTACAAATGATACGGTCACATTTTTTAACATGTAATATTTTTTTGTCAAACCTCACATGCTGAAACTGAATTTTAATAAATAAGTAATTAGTTACTGTATGTCAGCAGAATATTTTAAAGAAAAAGAAAAAAATATATGCTGCTTGCATAAGTATTCAGACCCCTTGTGTTAATGGAGGCACCTTTTGCTGAAATAACAGCTTTGTCTTTTTGGGTAAGATTCTGCCAACTTTGCACACCTTTTGGAGGTGATTTTCACCCATTCTTTCAAGCAGAATGGCTCCAGGTCTCTCATGTTGCTTGGACATCGCTTATGGGCAGCAGTTTTCAAGTTGTGCCACAGATTCTCAATGGGGTTCAGGTCAGGACTTGGCTGTGACTCGGCCACTCAAGACATTCACCTTTATATTTTAATGCTTTGGCCCTGTGCTTTGGATCGTTGTCCTGCTGAAAGGTACATTTTTGAAATAGATTTTCTTGCAGTATTTGCCTGTACTTCATCCATTATTCCTTCTATTCTGGCAAGTTTGCCAGTCCCTGCTGAAGAGAAGCATCCCCATAGCATGATACTGCCACCACCATGCTTCACTGTAGGGATGGTATTTCATGGGGTATAGGCACGTTTAGCATTTTGGTCAAAAAGCTCTATTTTGGTCTCATCTTTAGTCTCATCTGACCACAACGCCTTTCCCCACATCTTAGCTGGATCACTCACGCACTGTCTAGCAAACTCCAGGTGGGCTTTGATGTTTTGTTTTAAGTAATGGCTTTTTTCTTGCCAGGCTGCCATACAGACCAGTATTATGCAGGAGGGACTGTTTGGAGGGACAGAAATTATCCTTACTAAGACAGGTGATTTTAAGTTTTGAAATCACGACAATCACTGTTTTGGCACACAGACATAGTCCTATCACCTCATTCTGTGGCCCGTTAAGGTAATGTTTTGCACCTACATTAACTTACATCTGCGAGAGCACAGGGTTTGAATACTTTTGCAATCAACAGTTTTCCATTTTTATTTTATTTTAAGGATCTATATACTTTATTTAACTTGTTTATTTTACAAATGTGTGGAGTAGGTTGTATTTATAACTGATATTAGTTCTTAAATTAAAGTGTTCTAAATGAAAGCAACAAGATGTCTCCTGTGTTTGGAGAGTCCCAGCCAGGTGGTGTGAGGTATGGGATAAGGACCCAGACGCAGATCAGGATTTAGGCAAAAGGATCGTTTAATTCAGGCAGGGTCAAAACCAGTAGTCAGAGTAGCGAAGGTACAAAATCTAAATCCAAAGAGAAGTCAACAAACAATCCAAAAGTCAAAACCAAGAAATCAGAATAGGCAAACAAACAGAATCAGCAGGCAAACGCGAAGTGAAAACGGAAGGGGTGTCTCGGAAAAATGCTACAGACTCTGGCTTACAATCAATCGGCACAGGGAATGAAGATCAATGTTCTGACAAGGATAGAACATAAACACGGAACTAATATACAAGCAGGGAAGGGAAACACAATAGGAATCAGGTGTGACTGGGAGGAGAGAAGGGCAGGAACACAAGGGAAAACGATGGGATTCGCTAATACAATAACGAGGGGAAACGAAAGACACGGACTGGGAATCACACAGACACATAGACAATATACACCCTGGAAGAGCAGGCAGACACGTGCACAGTTCGAAGGGGAGGAACGCATAGAGAGAAACTGCGTGCAAATGAAGCTAAATGTGAGAAGCGTACAGGGATAGGACAACGAGAGAGAATGATAGCGATAGATAGAAGCGTGAGATAATTAGTAATTAGTAATGTTAGTAACTTAAACTAAATCCCTAATGTTAGTAGATTAGTACTATATACATCTAACTAATATAAACAAAGTGTTTTTAGAAAGAAAGAAGGAAATAAAACGAGATAAGAAACTAAGACAGAAAAACCGAAGAATTTAATTTCCCGAGTGCATGACAAAGACAAGGAGTGGATCTCGAACAACAAGGAATAATGACAGACGGGGAACAGAACGTGAATTAAACGTGAATGATGAATGATAAATAAACAAAGTACAAAAACAAACCGAACAGATATTGCAAAACATAACAGATGGGGGCTTGTTGGAAAGTGGTTCTGTGTGGCTCAGTAGGGAGAGCATGGCGTTGGCAATGCTTAGGTTGTGGGTTCAATTCCCACTAGGACCACATATACTGAAAAATGTATGCATTCACTACTGTAAGTCGCTTTGGATATAAGCATCTGCTAAATGGCAAATTTACTTTGGTAAACCGGGGGGGACATTTAAAGGCCCTGGATTGGAGAGTTTTTTTAACTGTAAAAAGTATTTATTATATATTATATCAGGTGTTGTAGTTTTATGACTTAACTTTGCAGTTCCAATGAAAAATTATGTTTTAAAATGTAAAATAGCTGGTTGCACCACTTGGCCATGACCGGTTGCGCCACCTGACATGCTCAGTAACAACTGATTATCACAAAATAACAATACATAAGTTAATGCATTTTTTACTGGTTTCATTTAGATTTTTATTTCAAACCTCAAAACTATTTATTCTGCAAATAATTCATATGATTTCATTTAATTAATTAGATGTGCATTCTGAACAATTAAAATACTACATGTATTGTTAACATAAGAACGTGTTTGATCATCAATTCATTAAAATATTAACTCTGAAACATCAAAAGTCTCAAGGAACATATTCCAATAATAAAAAAAACTCTTAAGTGAGAAAGTTACATTTAAATGGATGATTTAATTGGTTAAAATACAATTATTTTAAAATGTAGATCAAAACCATTGTTTTCATGAAACACAAAGGCATTGCTTTCTGAAGACACAAATAGTGCAAACATCTTTGAACATATTTTTAAGATAGGGTTGCTACGTGATAGGATTTTATAACCCTGAATATAAATTCTGTGTATTAGTTACATCAACCATCAACCTGTGAATTATATACATCAACCAACAAACAGTTTCAAGTACAGGCTCAAGTACTGTGGCTTTTTGGCTCAAGAACTGGAGGTTCACAATGAGATGCTGGGCTTTTTTTTTTTGCCGGACCCTGGAGGTCAGTGTCCCTAACTGACTGACTGACTGACTCTCCCATTATTGAAGCACATGCGAAAGACTGAACTAGTCTTGCCTAGTGTTGTTCAGGTGTTTCTTTTGAAACTGTCCCAATCTACACTGTGTAGCTTTAAGTGGCGTCTATTGAGGGGCTCTGGCTCACAGATCACTTGAATTACATCGGATATGTAATAAAATATAATGTCAAGAGGATGAGGCCAAAATAAAGTGTTCTTCACTCTTGACTGCTGCATGCAGGTCACCTTTATTTCATTGCCGACCACCTAGAGGACCTGCCCCACAAAAGGTTGACCTTCGTATCTCACAAGTACGAATTTCCCATTCAGATCTTGATTTTCTTCGGCTTGGGGACTCAGGGGAGGGGCCTCAGTTGCATTCCGGAAGTCCACTTTTGAGGGATTATGACATTGGCAGATCTCTGCTCTGCTGCAGAAACAGGAGATCTCCCTGTGCTGGATTTTAGCAGGTTCTGTAGAGGTCACCTGATGGATTTTCAGTGTTCCTTTCACAGCAGGTACTTGTTCTGGGACAGCCTCAGCATATTTTCAATGTCCTTATCAGAAATCCAGTTGGGGAGATCCTCTGGGGTGTGCACATCTGTACCTCCTTGAACAGCAGAGTCTGCAACACGCTTTACTGCCCCACCAACTCCATCAGGAGCTCCTTTCCCATGGGACTTCTCAGAGAAGTTCCATGTCACACACTTGAAGCCAGAGAGGTATCTGCTAAGAAGGTAAAGGTTCTTCTTATTTCTGTACTGAGTGACAGGTCCATCACTCATGACATGTAAAGTTGTGGGTGGAGGGTTGCATCTCTCCACCACACCCTTCAGCACCGGCTGTAAGTGGGCCCATATATCACGCTCATCGTGCCAAAGGGATGCGGAGATGGTGGCGTATGACTGGCATCCATCTGCTGTATAGGTGACACATGTGAATCGTTGCCTGTTTCCTGCTTCCTCCGAAATGGAAAGCTTGGACTTCTCTGTTCAGCTTGCAGGAAACATTTTCAGAAAAGTCTATGTGAATGCAGACTTCATCCTCACTCAGGGTTTCTTTTAATTCCCTGCATACTTTGGCTTGGTGCAACCAGTTTAAATGGTGTTTAGCCAGAGAATCAAGCTTCTGGTTGAATATCTCCAAAAGCTCAGAGCATGTTCCACTGTGCACCATCTTAGCAAAATGTATGAAAGTCTTCTGACTTTTCTTAAAGAAATATTACATAAAAATGCTTTCTTTTGTTGGTGGAGAAACATATTTTTTGGACAAACGTTTTTTAAGTAGTAGAATACATTACAAAATAGCTCTGTTTCACAACTTTTCATCATTTATAAGAATTTTAACATAAACTTATGCCTAACTATTTTATTAAGGGTTTTATTGAGTAAAATAACCTTTTTACTACTATTTTGGTTTCTGAATGTGTTCGGATGGTTGCACCACTTGACATTTTGGGGCTTTGAAACACCAAAACTCATTATTGGAATTATATTTACAATAAAATGAAATTGGTTCCCCGTAAAGGAGATATTACATAATTTGATATATTATATGTATTTATTTTAAAAAAATATATTTAAAAAGATAATGGCTTCGGGCACAAAAAATGCACGTCATGTCATTGACCTGCCATGGCACCCTCTGTTAGACATTCGCGGTACTGTATCAATTTAAAGAATCCCTTATTTACTCAAATGTTTCTTTTAGTTCTTTTTATTGAATCCTTATGAACCTGACAGGATATACTATTATAAATACACAAACACAGACACACACTGTTGTCGGATTTCGGTCTCTTGCTTCTGGCAAGGGCCATACCCATGGGCCTCCGTAATGTGAATCGCAGCACTGAAATGCAATAGAGAGCTCTTCTCTTCTTGTTGCGTCATCTGCTATCATTAGTCCCAAGCCCCAGCACTTGCAGGAAGTGAAAAGCCACCAAGGAAGAGAAGCAGTAGGGATGGTTCCCTTTTACTTGAATGGGGCTTCTGTTATCCCTGAGTGTTCAATCATGTCCTGTACTACCTAACATCATCTATCTGAAGAATTGCTTTGTTTCTCTCCTCAATTAAAACTCAGTTCGTTGCTGGTACTTGCAATTTCATTCAGGCAATAGAAGAGTCTTAAAACAGTTCCGTTGGTGAAAGACAAGAGTTTCTTTATTCGTACAGTGTAGCTTCTGGTGGTATCGAGATCTCAAGTCTAACACCACCATCATGTAAAAAGTCATAGGTTAAATACAGTCTTAAACAAAAGGTGTCTGGCAGGAAGAAAGGCTTCATGCCTGTCTTAATTACCTCCTTCCCCGGTTCCTGTTTCCTGGCTAGATCAATTACTCTTCAGACATTATAATTTCTATTCAACCAGGGTTGCTTTCCAATGGCTCTCGGCACCTGAGTCTCGGGGGAGATCTCGCATTTGGAAAAGGGTACTTAACACCCAGGTGGAAACAGGATGGGTAGTGGGGGCATACAGATTTTACTCGAGACTGTGAATAACATTGTTTAAGGAAAATACCAAAATCTAACATCCTATGCTGTATTTCCTGTCTGCACTCTGTTGACTCTGTTTTGAGCAAAAATAAATATAAATAAATAAATAAATGTAAAAAACTTTTTACTCAGATACATGATATAGAGAATATATGAAAAAATAAACAAACCTTCTATTTAGAGAATGTTTTGTTCCTTTTCATGACACAAAAATAATTTGAAAAATATATTATAATTATATTGCGTTATATACCACGGCTTGGATGAATACTCGATTCTGAGTGGCTAACAGCTTATAATATCATGTATACGCAAAATAAATCCTTCTCACTACTAAAACAAGTTCCATATTAATTCACTCAAAGGCGCACACGCTGTATAAACAAGAATATATTTTGGTTCAGCACCGGAACTTCTTCTCATTTGTACGATCAGGATTCCAAATTCAAACATCTACAAAATGAATGTCCAGACAATCGATCAGAAAGCCTGTGTGGGAGATTGCTAAAGCAATTTGCTTAGATCAAAAGATTGAAATAAATTTGTGGAATTGTTTTCCAACATAACCATAAATGTATATTGCTAGTTAGCCAGCTTCTATAACTTCTGCCCTTTTCAGCGAACTTAGCTACAGCAACTCCCACATCAACTTGCTAACTTGAAACCATACCGTAGAGGTAGCGGTATAGACACCGTAGAGATATAGACACATAAAGTGTCTTAATAGGGCGTTGGGCCACCATCAGCTACCAGAACAGATTAAATGCACCTTGGCAGGGCTTTCCCAGGAATTTTTTAGGACTTAGGCAGTGGCAGACACGATGGGTGGGAGGTGGTATATAGAGGTAAAATAAGTTGATAAAGTATAATTTGCTAGCTAGCTCTGTTCATGGAATGAAGGAATAAACTTGTCACTGGCTAATGTGTATAACCTACACTACCTGTCAAAAGTTTTAGAACACTTACATTTTTCCAGTTTTTATTGAAATTTACGCAGTTTAATGTTTCAATGTACTGTGAAATTAAAGCATAGAACAAATAAACAATTGGAGATCAAAAAGAATCATTTTGTTTAATAAAATGTAATCAAAATTTTTGACTCATCAGTAGCCACATTCTTTCTACAATGGAAATCAAATATTGTTCGGAAAGTTCTTCCTAACACTGTTGCCTACAGTCTTGTTCTTTTCTTCTAAGGTAGTTCTGACATAGCCTGGAGGTATGTTTTGGGTCATTATCTTGCTGTAGGATGAACCCCTGACCAACTAGGCATAGACCAGAGGGTATTGCATGGCGCTGCAAAATGCTGTGGTAGCCCTTTTGGTTCAGGGTGCCAGGGCTCTGTGCAAGTCGCCGACTCTGGATCCAGCAAAAGAGCCCCAGACAATCACTCTTCCTCCTCCATGTTTGACAGTTGGTGTCACACACTGAGGAACCATCCTTTTGCCTACTCAAAGGCATACAAAAACCCTGTGTGATGAACCGAAGATTTCAATTTTATATTGATCGGTCCCGAAGACCTTCTTCAGTCTTCAGTAGTCCACTGGCGGTGCTTCATGGCCCAGGCAAGCCTCTTTTTCTTTGCCATCTTAGCAATGGCTTTCTTACTGCCACTCGACCTGTCAAACCTGCAGCTCGAAGTCTTCTCTTCACAGTTGAAACTGAAAGTTGAAAATTAAATGAACTGACGTTATCCTACACTATAATTTTACACGATAAAATAGGCTATCTATGTAGGCTAGCTACAATCTAATGTTAACAATTATTTGCAATCTCTCAGCCACTCGCCTTTCAGAGACAGCAGGTCACCGCGGTTGTGCATCCAAATGAATAAAATTGCCACCTCTACATCCACAAGAACGCAGAATCTGAAAGAAGTATCAAACAGACACTGCAGCAGATGAAGTCAATTTGTTTAATGGATCAAATTTATTTTACTCTGATAGCCTATTTTCCATGTATTTTATGCTACCGCCTAGTAGCAGTCGGTGCAGACACTGCAGCGGTTAAAGCCTCCGTGTATTAATGCCCAAATTTATTTGATTTGTTTTCAATTTCTTTTAGGCAGTCGAAGAAAACACTTAGGCGGCCTGCCTAAGCATTAGATTCTACAAGTATCTTAAACTCTGTTGAAGGGATTCAGTTGGTGTTTTGACAATGGAGGTGGAAAATGCTGTCTCAGGCACCGCTCAAGAATCTCCCATAAGTGTTCAATTGGATTGAGATCAAGCCATGGCATATGGTTTACATCATTTTATGGTCATCAAACCATTCAGTGATCACTCATTCCCTGTGGATGGGGGCATTGTCATCCTGGAAGAGACCACTCTCATCAGGATAGAAATGTTTCACTATAGGATGAAGGTGATGACTCAGAATGGCTTTGTATTTATTGCCATATACCATGCTCTCTAAGGGGTTGAGTGGACATAAACCATACTGGGAAAATGCACCCCACACCATAACAGAGCTGCCAGAACCCTTCATTTACTCACATGTTTCCTTTATTTTGGCAGTGACCTGTATATGATGTTTTGTACATGGCTGTAGCATGATTTCTCATTGTAGGCCAGATGTCCAGCCAATCAGAAGAGACAGGCCTGAGCTTCTCCTAAGTCTGCAGCTATCGAGCTCAGTCTGGGAGCAGCAGGAGTACAGGCACATGGTGGTCCTGTACTCTAAGATCACATACATTAGCATGCATTAGCGTTAGCCTCAAGCAGAGTTCATCCTGTTCCTCCTCCATTCCCCCTCTGAGTGTGATGTGCAGCTGAGAATGCACCTGGGGGACCAGATTGGAGGATGAGGGCACCTCTGCACTCATTGGTGGTTCATTAATTCATACTTCATTAATTCAGTCTCACACAGAGAATGTTTTTTTGCTGAAATGCTCTCAAACGTCTGTGTTGTGGACTACAAATCTTTTCTCACTTTTTTCATTTCCTGCATAATAGCAGCACAAGATTTAAAAAAAAGAAGATTTTAATGGGTACATGATCATGCTGTATCGACCTAGATGTGCGACCACAGAATGACTGGGGGTAAGGCCGAAGCACAATTCAGATTCTTTCGTAACATCAACTTACACCCGCAGCAACACAAGCTTAATGCAAAAGCTCAACACAGGGTGTGGTGCTGTTTAGTGAGAGAACTGCTGGTCGCAGGTGTGTTTGTCCTCGTGAATGTTTGCAGGGAGATATGCGCACATTCATCTTCCACTTGTGGAAACGTAGCAGACTGCAATCACATCCCACTGTTCAACAAGGTGCTGGAACTGCGTGATGCTATCATGTCAACATGGACCAGAATCTCTGAGGAATGTTTCCAGGAGAATGCTCTCCACAATTATGTATGGTAGGGCGGCAAGAAGTAACTACTCAAAAAGTCCACATTCAGTCCCGTTTCAGGTATGCAAAAAAACACTCTGAAGCCATGTGGCAAAAAGTGTTGTGGTCAGATGAAACCACTGAGCTTGAACAATTATGTAAGGAAGAATGGGCAAATGTTGCCCAATCTATGTGTGTAAAGCTGGTACAGACATATCCATACAGACTCATGGCTGTACTTATATAAGGGTGCTTCTGCCAAGTACTAACTCAGTGGGTGTAGACTAATCAATCCAAGTTATTCTAGTTTTATTAAAAAAATTAATATAATAATTGACATTATTATATGGCCTACTAAAATCACCAAAACGAAAATGAGAGAAATCTCATTGCGTACCAGAAGAGCAGGAGCATAACTCTTTCTTCTTCAACCACCAATTATATTATGTTATACAGGACAATACTGCCATTGAATAATAATGATCTAGTATATACAGTCAGGTCCATAAGTATTTGGACAGTGACACAATTTTTATCATTTTGGCTCTGTACGCCAGCACAATGGATTTGCATGGAAAGATGCACGTTAGAGCTGGGCGATATGGCCAAATAATTAGCATGATATGTTGACCTTCGATTACGATAGTGAAACAATAATTTGTATGCGGAAAAAAAGTGGAGTATATACAGATATTCAAACAACTTTATTTAACATTAACAATGCTTGTATGTGCGGTACATTTTCAAGTATAATTTCAAGTATAACGTTTGCACTATCCGTAAACAAATACAAAAATGTATATACAGTACTGTGCAAAAGTTTTAGGCAGGTGTGAAGAAATGCTGTAAAGTAAGAATGCTTTCAAAAATATAAATTTTAATTGTTTATTGTTATCAATTTACAAAATGCAAATTGAGCGAACAGAAGAAAAATCTAAATCAAATCAATATTTGGTGTGACTACCCTTTGCCTTCAAACCAGCATCAATTCTTATAGGTACACTCTGGCCCGCGTTAACCTATTGGGCAACATGGGCTGCAGCCCAGGGCCCCGGCCACTAGGGGGCCCCTGGAATAGCAAATTACTGTAGGCCTAAATATAATTTTTGAATGCGAGTTTATGGTGTTTTGACTGTTACTGTACATTTTGGTCCACTTTCCCACCTGTAGTTGTCCACATTATCCTGTCGCAACAATCAGTGTCAGTGAGAGTGTGTTTGTATAGTCTGTTCCCTTTTGCGTAAGGATGGCTTTGTCTCGGGAGCTCGATTCTACAAGTGGAAATCGCCGTCGGTCCAACTTGGTGTGTCGGAGGACTTTCATCTGTTGCTGTAGCGTCACGAGCAGAGGTAAACTTGTCGCACCGCGCAATCACGTCGCTACATGTATGCGCGCTGTCGTTCTTCTTTAGTGAAATTAGAAAATGACCTATGCCAATTTCACGTGCGATAACATTTTGATACTTTAGTTGCTGAAATTGGCCAGAGAAACACACTTAGCTAGAGCTATAACCTGAGATGTCCAAACAGAAAGTAATAAATTACTATTTATAACGGGTTTCGCTGCAAAAAAACTATGTTGTAGCCTATTCCCCCCCCAAGCAACCACCATTTTATAACTGTCAACAAACTATTTCAGGTAAATTCATCTTAATTCGAGTTCGACTGAAGAAAATGAAGTGGGCTAATTTTGCATGACCGAATAGTTTAGTTGTGTTGCTAAGTAAGTAACGTTAGCTAGCTGAACAACAACAACGCAATTTAATAGCCTAATGTTCTCTATACTAGCAAGTTGGCCTGTAATTTGTAGCAATGTTTGGACAAAAGTATTTTTTAAAAGCCAGTATAAACTTAAATTATGTCAAGTTTGCTGTATACATTCGCATTTATTGTATAATTAGATGCAGGTTTTAATGCTACGTGTTGAAATTAAAACGGTAGCTCAATTAACTTACACAAAGTATGATACTTTGTCCTTTAGGTGAGTAACATTAAATCATTTATATCAATGCTTGTTTTGTTGGTGCTAGTGGTTGAACGGGAAGTGTATTGTTTTGTGCATTGTCATTTGTGGTCAAATTTCTGGTTTGTAGGCCTACTTTGTACACTAGGCTACTATTCCCTTTCATTATCCTGCCATGTTGGGCAAGGTTGGTCATGATTTGAACTTGAACTCATGCGTTCGGGTAACAGACGTGAATATTTCGAGAGCACTGTAATATAAGAGTCGGTACTCTTTGACGGCTTTTAATACATTACAACGTTCAAAGTTTTCAATTGGAGGTCTCATTCTGTAACATATTCACTATCTACTTCTGATATCCTTTGTCATAGGCCTATTTGTCGAATTTGCGGCATGTCTTTATCGTTGCCAGGCCTGGTCGCGTCAATGTGCTTTTACTTTTCCAGTTAAAAATCGTGGACATAGGGCCCCAGGAGGTGTGTTAGCCCTGGGCCCCGGGGAGGCTTAACGCGGCCCTGGGTACACTTGAACAGAGTCAGGGATTTTGTAGGAGTATAGTCAGGTGTGTGAATAACCAATTATATCAAAGAGGTGCTAATGATCATCAATTTCATATGTAGGTTATAACACAGTCATTAACTGAAACAGAAACAGCCGTGTAGGAGGCTTACAACTGGGTGAGGGACAGCCAAACTCTGCTACTAAGGTGAGGTTGTGGAAGACACAGGTCATACACCATGGCAAGACTGAGCACAGCAACAAGACACAACGTAGTTATACTGCATCAGCAAGGTCTCTCCCAGGCAAAGATTTCAAATCAGACTGGGGTTTCAAGATGTGCTGTTCAAGCTCTTTTGAAGAAGCACAAAGAAACGGTCAACATGGAGGACCGTAGACGCAGTGGTCGGCCAAGGAAACTTAATGCAGCAGATGAAAGACACATCATGCTTACTTCCCTTCGAAATCGGAAGATGTCCAGCAGTGTCATCAGCTCAGAACTGGCAGAAACCAGTGGGACCCAGGTCCACCAATCTACTGTCCGGAGAAGTCTGGCCAGAAGTGGTCTTCATGGAAGAATTGCGGCCAAAAAGCCATACCTCCGACGTGGAAACAAGGCTAAGCGACTCAACTATGCACGAAAACATAGGAACTGGGGTGCAGAAAAATGGCAGCAGGTGCTCTGGACTGATGAGTCAAAATGTGAAATATTTGGCTGTAGCAGAAGGCAGTTTGTTCGCCGAAGGGCTGGAGAGCGGTACAATAATGAGTGTCTGCAGGCAACAGTGAAGCATGGTGGAGGTTCCTTGCAAGTTTGGTGCTGCATTTCTGCAAATGCAGTTGGGGATTTGGTCAGGATTAATGGTGTCCTCAATGCTGAGAAATACAGGCAGATACTTATCCATCATGCAATAAAAAATTCTAAAAAAAAGTCAAAAAAAAATTGAGAACTGTAGTTCGTGCGAATGCATTATTATTAAAGAATACTATTTTCTGAATTTTGTGAGCATAAAATAAAGCTCATTACTTATAAAGTTTATTTTATATGATCTCTTGTTCATGCTTATCAAGGGTATGAATAAAAATGGAGTCTACTGTATATACAGTACTCAGTAAGGCAAAGACAATCTACAGCACTTTCCTTGCTGCTACACTCATCACCCGCCTAATCACACTCTTGCAAGACAAATAAGCAACCTTGTCTTCCAAAAAAAGCCCAAAACATGGCCAACGCTATTTGCCTATAAGCTGCTATATATACACCACATGGCCAAAAGTATGCAGACACCCCTTCTAATTGGTGGATTTGGCTATTTCAGCCACACCCATTGCTGACAGGTATATAAAATCAAGCACACAGCCATGCAATCTCCATAGACAAACATAGTCAGTAGAATATTTGATCAGTCGCCTGGCTATTGCAGCCAGAGTGACTTTGCGTGTTTGTAAAACAACGTCAACACAAGATCGATCAAGATCGGTGTGGAAGAACTTGACTGGCCTGCACAGAGACCTGACCTTAACCCCATCGAACACATGGAGGCTGTTATAGCAGCAAAGGGGGGGCGTTCAGCCCATCTAGGCTTTTCATGACATAATCTAAAGTGTATCTAGTACTGCATCTAGCATGGACTGAATAGCCCAAGTGTTTCTGCCTCTACTACCTGACCTCTACTACCTGACCTCCAAGCGAGGCAAGCTGTTCCAGGCATTAATAACTCTCTATGTAAAAGAAACGTCCTAATATCCATCCGGAATTTGCCTTTAATTAATTTCCACCTGTGGCCTTTTGTTCTTGTGTTAAGCGAACTTATCTTAAAAAATATTTTGTAGTTCACCTTTTTAATCCCTTTTATGAATTAAAAAACCTCAATCAAAACCCCCCTAAGTCTCTTTTTGCTAAGCCTGAATAGATTGAGTGCCTTAATGCTTTAAATCTATCCGCAAAACCTTTACCTTTCATACCAGGTACCAGTTTAGTTGCCCTTCTTAAAAAATGTTCAGGTTCTATATCTTTCTTGTAGTGTGATGCCCAGAACTGCATGCAGTACTCTTGATTCTGGCACAGACAAAGGTCAAAGGACAAAGGCACTGATCAACTACAATTCCTAAGTATTTTTCAAATTGAACACCTGCTCATTTTTCTCCTCCCATAAAATACTCCTGTCTATTTTTATTTTCCCACATGCATAACTTTACATTTAGCAATATTCAGTGTCATCTGCCATGTTTCTGCTAATTCTTGGATTTGGTTACATCATCTTGGATTACTTTATTTGATTCCAAACTGTTTGCTAAACCCCCAAGTTTAGTATTATCTGCAAATGTAACTATTTTGCTTCTAACATCCCTGTCAATTTCATTGACCCAGCAGTGATTCCTGCGGGACTCCACTGCCCACAGCACCTAGGGCCGATACGACCCCACCTACTGTTATTCTTTGTATTAGCCCCTGCAGACAATTTCATAGAGGGAAAGGCGAGGACCAAAGGATAAGAGAAAAGGAGAAGTAGAGAGCAGGAGAGAGAAAGAGTAAGCAGAGGGAATCTGCACCTTCCATCCCACTAATTCATCATTCAAGAGTCCCACGGTAGCGTGAGCTACAGTGAAGTTCAAGCCACTGGGAAATAAGGGCCGAGAACATGAAACTGCTGCACCTTTGTAAACATAGAGATGGTGAGAGAGGGGGAAAGGGAAAGAGACAGTGAGGAGGAGGGAGAGAGACAGTCCAGGAAGTAAAGCTTATTTTCTATGCACATGATCTGGGGCTGATTTCTATGTCCAAGTTACAAAACGTCAAATTTGGTTTATGACTGGAGTTGAATATCTTATATGAATAACATAACTACATCCCATAGCCAAGAGGTTTGGATGTAAACAAAAATGTAATGGAGGCTCCATGCTGTTCACCTGACACTGGCTAAACCAAATATTCAATTTAAATTTTAGCTTTTTGTCTGACTGGATAGCAATGATAGTAATGATAGTGAGATTGGGCAGATTGTATATGTGATCTTTATCTTGCTGGACGATACCATCCAGAATCAACCAATAAGGCAACATTATATTATATATGGACAAAAACAGTAAGGCAATAATTCAAGTAAAATCATTTAATAATCATTGAGTATGTGAGGGAACCATATTACACCAATATCCAAAAATAATTACATTTTCAATTACATTTTTATATTTCATTTCTTAAATTATATTGAATATATATATATATATATATATATACAATGGGGGAAATAAGTATTGAACACATCAACATTTTTCCCAGTAAATGTATTTCCAGTGAGGCCATTCAAGTGAAATTTGCACCAGACTTTGGTATTAACTCAAGAAATCCAGACAAAAAATCTAAACATTAAAGTCCATATGTAAATAAAGTTATGTGTAATAAAGTGGAATGACATAGGAAAAAAGTATTGAACACACTAACTGAAATTAATTCAACACTTAGTGGAGAAGCCTTTGTTTGTAATGACAGCTTCAAGGCGCTTTCTGTATGAAGTAACTAATCGCCCGCAGTATTCAGGTGTGATTTTGGCCCATTCCTCTACACAGATTGTCTTTAAATCTTGAAGATTGCGGGGGGCCCTCTTGTGAATCTGGATCTTCAGATGCTTCCACAAATGTTCAATTGGGTTTAAGTCAGGTGATTGACTGAGCCATTCCAACAAGTTGATTTTCTTTCTCTGAAACCAATTGCGAGTTTCCTTTGCTGTATGCTTTGGATCGTTGTCCTGCTGGAAGGTCCACCCACGTCTCATCCTCAGCATCCTGGTGGATGGCAGCAGGTTCATCTCAATAATCTCTCTGTACATGGCCCCATTCATTGTTCCTTCAATAATATGAAGTCTGCCAGTACCACGAGAGGAGAAACAGCCCCACATCATGATACTTCCACCTCCAAACTTCACTGTTGGTATAGTGTTATTCGGGTGATGTGCAGTGCTATTTCTCCTCCAAACATAGTGTGTTGTGTGACAGCCAAAAAGTTCAATTTTGGTCTCATCTGACCAGAGTACATGCTCCCAGTAGTTCACTGGCTTGTCCAAATGTTTGGCAAACTTTAAACGAGCTTCAACATGTCTTTTTTTCAGTAACAGAGGCCATGGCGGTGGAGTGCATTGCCTACTGTCCCTGTCACAGTTGTACCTGCTGCCTCCAAGTCTTTCTGGAGCTCATTCCTAGTGGCTCTTTTCCTTGGCTCTTTGGCTACTCTTCTAAGTATCCTTCTGACTCCCTGATCAGAAATCTTGCGAGGAGCTCCTGTGCGTGGCCGGTTGATGGTGGAGTGATGTTGCTTCCACTTACAGATAATGCCCCCAATGGTGCTTACTGGAAGATTCAGAAGTTGTGAAATACATCTGTAGCCAATTCCATTTTCATGTTTTGCAACAATCTGGTTGCGAAGGTCTTGAGAGAGCTCTTTGCTTTTACCCATCATTAGATGTTTCTTGTGTGGCACCTTGGTAACAAAAAAACCTTTTATAGCCCATCAATATATTCTAACCCAACTGACATTAATTAGCACAGATTGGAGGTAGAGTTGCCTCCTAATTAGTTATGGTTTTCAGCTGGTTCCTTGCCTTTCCTTGCTGTGGTGTACTGCTTTTTCTTAGTGTGTTCAATACTTTTTTCCTGTTTCATTACGCTTTATTACACATAACTTTATTCACATATGGATTTTAATGTTTAGATTTTTGTGGATTTTTTGAGTTAATACCAAAGTCTGGTGCAAATTTCACTTGAATAGGCTCATTGGAAATACATTTACTGGACAAAATGTTGATGTGTTCAATACTTATTTCCCCCATTGTATATATATATATATATATATATTTATTTATATTATTGAAAGTATGTATGACATACATAAACATCATAATCATTGGGTGAGTATAACGGGGCTCCAAATGTAAAATGAGTTGGTGGAATCCTCGGTCCTCCACAACCGAAAATGGCTGATCATCAAGTGCCATGAACTCCATTATCATGTCACTGATTGCTTTAGCCTTAGGACTGTCCTTGGCAAATGTACTGCCCTTCTCAAATGACTCCTTGATAGGCACGGCAAGTCATCATACCCTTTTGAAATAGTCACTTTTTTTGTCTTACAGCCTGAAATGAAAGTACATAAAATCTATCTTTTTCCAGCTTTATTTACACATTTTGCCTTGAAAAAAAAGGGCACAATTTCTGATAATTAATAAAAAATGAAAAACTACAATAACAGGGTTGGAAAAGTGTTCAGTCCCCTGATTTAATACTTCGTAGAGGCACCTTTTGCTTTAATTACAGCCATCAGTCTGTTTGGATATGTCTCTATCAGCTTTGCGCACCTAGATTGGGCAATATTTGCCCATTCTTCCTTGCAGAACTGTTCCAGTTCAGTCAAATTCCATGGTGAGCAGTTTCTTCACATAACGTAAATGAGACTTTTCAGAAGAGGCTTCTTTCTTGCCACCCTGCCATACAGGCCAGCTTTGTGTAAAGCTTGTGAGATTGTTGTCACATGCACAGATCGCCCAATCTCTGCCATTAAGACTTGTAACTCCTTCAAGGTTGCCATTGACCTCTTGGTAGCTTCCCTGATCAATCTTTTCCTGGCTCGGTCATCCAGTTTGGAGGGATGGCCCGATCTTGGCATGGTGTGGGTGGTGCCATATGCCTTCCACTTCTTTGAAAGCACCTTTCCAGCCATGGTGAATTATTTGTGTTACCATGCACTACGAGGAGTGGAATCCTCAAGGAACAGCTGATTTTATTGTGAAATAAGTGGAAGTGATGATTTTGGAAAATGGGACAAAGACCCAATATATATACTCCATAAGGAGTTCTACAAAAATGTCCTCTGAGTTCAGAAGACTGAACAGTGCATGTAGCACAGAAATAGGTCAGTACCCAGTTTTAAATGACATAAAAAAAGTGACAGCAAAATTCTGGTTTAATCTCAAAATCAGAGACCGCCACTGTCACTATCATTACAAGTACCAAAAGCTGAGCCCTGAGAAGAGTCCATTTCACCGACCAGTTGGTTACCAGAGACCCCACGCTAACATCCACTAACACAAATCAGCTGCAGGACTACACAATAGTGACAAAAACAACATTATAACACAGTATGAACAGAACGGCAATACTTTACAGTATTAATAAAGTATTAACGATAGGATTATGCATCATTAACCAGAACATCAGCCTTTTTGGCTGACATTAATACAAGTTATTAAGTAGGAGGCCAGCATTGCCAAACAGAAAACTGCACACAAGGTTATGATATGCACTGGAAATTCCCCAACTTTAACAGAGGGAGAGGGTGCCATACAGAGATGTGGGTGTGAGACTGGAAGGAGTGCTAAGAGGAAAGAGATATGTTAAGATCTTTGTTCTCTCATACAGTACTGAGTTATATTAGTGGTGAAGTGCAGATTCCTCTGTACTTGAAACCAGGGCAGTATTAACTGTTACTAGTCTATTGTATAGCAAGTCTATTGTATAGTAAGTCTATTGTATAGCAATCTAACAATAAAAAAACTGTAAAATTGTATGATGTCAGCTGGGGCAAGTCAGTGTGAAATTCAGAACGGTACCTAACAGTGAGATGTCTCTCATTGGGACAAAACCAAAATTGTGGAAATTAAAACACGAACGCCTGGAATCATGGGTATTTTGTGTCTGTGCAGGCTGAGCTCATCTGGTTTGGCTGGGAAGAACAAATGCATATTTAAATAGGCCAGTTTATAAAGGGAGGCTGGAGAGCCTAGGAGTGAGTGTTCACTAATATAATAACTGGACTGCAGATGGATGGCTCCCTCCCTCTCTTTCTCTCTTTCTTTCAATTTATCTCTCTCTTTCTCACTCTCTCCCTCCCTCTCTCTGAGCAATGGCAGACTTTAAATGTTTACTAAGAGGAGATGTGGCCCTGCCACTGCCTCAAAACTAAAAATATTGGACCTTTTTCAATTAGCACCATCAAATTTTCACAAGCAATGTGTCATTTTAGTATTACGAATTCATTGCAGAATTTGTTATTCATATATGGGCCATTCTACCGAATTGGTTCAAAGTCAGGTTGGAAATATTTTGAAATTTTGTATGTTTTATTCCCAAAATGTTTGTCCGTATATATATTGTACCATATCTAAAGTACATATATCTAGTAAAAGTACCGTCAATTTTTATATAGTATTTTCAGACTCTTTTGGAATGTTTTTCCTCTCCCAAAAATTGTCACTACCGAAACATAGTAATACACTGTAGTAAAAAAGTATTATATGAATCTGTTAAGATTGTGTTTCCTTCCCTTCTCTAAAGAGTATTTTTATGAATTTTTCTTGAAGGTTTTCACAATTAAATCAATAAAAATGACATTTTTACCAAATTTCAAAGTTCAATTTATACAATTCATCAAAATCTAAATGCAATCTTTCTCTGTAAAATGCATAACACTGATCATATTGATTTCAGAGTTAATGATTGATGAAATTGAACATACATTTAACCAATCAGTATCATAATATTTTAGTTTATAACTCAATATACTTTATTTTTTACAAAACACCCAGTGTTTCGGTAGTGACTGCACTGTTTCGGTAGTGACCACAGTATTTTCTTTGCAAGGTTGTATCATATTCCCTCAACTTTATTGCTTAATCTTAACTCATAACATGCCTTATGTTGGGAATATTACAAACACAAATGTTTTGTGGTCAATAAAATAATTTTATTTTTGAAGACATAACAATTGTTCATCCATAACCATTTAAAGTACAAACATGACTTATCAATGGAAAATAATTACCCAAGTGGGTTCAGTAAAAGAGAAGAAGAAGAAAACATTGACAAATAACATTGATATTATGCTGTTGCTGTCAGGCTTCTGAACGCTAACTAATGTATCCTCGAAAGGTCTGTAACAAATAGATTCCGCTAGCCGCGATGCTAATTTTCGCTATGTTAAACTCAATTGACTTATGCTAAAAATGTTAGCGATCTAAAAGTCCGCTATTTTTTGCTTTTGGGGTCTTTCAGGATGGACGGGAGGTCCCTCCAAGGCAATGGTGAGGGGAATACTGAAAATAGATGATTGAACATTCCATTTTGCTAGCATAACTAAAGAATGCTAGCAAGCACATGGCTAGCAAACAGCTTTGAAAACATCATATTTTGCATAAAACCCCAAAAGTTTACTTTATTGAAGAGAATATGTGTTCCATTCTTAAAGTTACACACTGATTTTGAGACTTTGGAACACATCTATTTCAAAATGATGGGATTTAACTACTTACCATTCAATTTTGTCACTACCAAAATGATCACGTCACTACCGAAACTTTACCATAGGTTTCGGTAGTGACGGTTTCGATAGTGACAATTCTAGCTAACTTTGAGCATAACTAAAGAATGCTAGCAAGCACATGGCTAGCATACACGTCTTTGAAGAGGTGTACACACATAAAAACATAATATTTTGCATAAAACCCCCAAAAGTTTACTTAATTGAAGAGAATATGTGTTCGGTGGTGACGATTCTTAAAGTTACACACTGATTTTCAGACTTTGGAACACATCTATTTCAAAATGATGGGATTTAACTACTTACCATTCAATTTTGTCACTACCAAAATGATCACGTCACTACCGAAACTTTACCATAGGTTTCGGTAGTGACGGTTTCGATAGTGACAATTCTAGCTAACTTTGAGCATAACTAAAGAATGCTAACAAGTACATGGCTAGCATACACGTCTTTGAAGAGGTGTACACACATAAAAACATAATATTTTGCATAAAACCCCCAAAAGTTTACTTAATTGAAGAGAATATGTGTTCGGTGGTGACGATTCTTAAAGTTACACACTGATTTTCAGACTTTGGAACACATTTATTTCAAAAGTATGGGATTTAGCTACTTACCATGCAGCCATGAGGGACAGGGAGGCAGTGTCACTGCCTGGTCAAAAATTCAGGGGTGTGGCTAAAAACCAGGCTCAGCCAATGGACTAAAACTATGGGGTTTCGGTAGTGACATGAAAACGGGGGACAAGATTTTTTTTGTATAGTTTTTTAATTTAAAAATTAAACCCACAATCAATCTAAATCTTTCAACTTCTGTTTAAACTTAATCATAAAGATCTTTGAAATTACACCATTGAACAAAATCAAAAAAATGTTTTAAGTGTTATTTACATACATTTAAATTTAGGGGTCAGGGTTTGGGACAGCTACTTCCCAATAGAAAGTACCCTATAAATGATGTTTTTTTATTTATTTAGCTTATCACTATCTCATTTAACCCCCTGAGGTCGACGGGAGCGGCGCCGCTCCCAGCAGCAATAAAAGTATATTACTATTTCTAATTTCGCGATATTTTATCATACACACGCGACAAAAACATTGACAGAAACCTTAGAATCGCGACTTTCCGATTTGAGCACTGGCAAATCAAATGGGATTTTTTAAATTAGGTTAATTAGACCAAAAGTAAACCTTGTTTTTTACTCTGTTTTTTACCTTTTAGTAACGTCCCCTTCTATTGACATGGTAACTAGGTGCGAGTTTCGGGAGGTGTGGGGAGGGCGTGGGGCCATGTGTGAAACGCCGGCGTAAACAACACAAACTGTCCCGACAATTTGAAGCAAGATTTTATACAGACATACAATTTTATTCAAGATGGAAAGATTTTCTGCGCTGCAGTGTTTGAGAGCATCGATGGAAAGCGACGAAGACAATAACTGACGAAGAGTAAGTAACTAGGCTATATTTGATTTGCCATGTTATCAAATACTCGTATATATATTCAATATATGAATTCCGTGTGTGAAATTGCAGCATAAACAATGTCCCGACATTATATCGGATCTTGTCTGTGTTTACGGTTGCGAGCTGCCAGCAACAGACGGTGTATGCTGATATTTATTTTATTTACCATATTTTCAAATACTCGTGAAAATATATGAATTCCGCGTCTTGTGACGCTATACGAAAAAAATCAGAATCATTATGGACTGCTGCGAATAATTAACGGGAGGATATTTAACCAGCTGGCATTCTGTTTCGGGCGCTTGGACATTATCTAGCTTAGCTTGAGAATACCTATTGTGATTAATGTTTCTTGCCTCTCGAGAACTTGTTTGTGTGCTTATTGTGGTTTAGATTCCCAGCGTTTAGTTTATTCCGAGATTTTGGATACGTTTTGTTTGTTCCTGATCGTTGGTTATTTTGTTTTGTCTTGTTTATATCTTTCCGTGTCTTCGTAGACACGGATTTTGCTTTCGTTTTCCTACAGACGTTTAAAGATGAATATCTTAAACTTTTGATCGTGCCTGTGCCCAATGCCAAACAGACTTTGGATGTTGTCAAACTGGCTTCTGTTAGTCGCAAGAAATGCGAGGCTACTCTGCAAGATGTCTTTGTCTGATGGCCTTTGACCATGATCTTTCAGGTGTGGATCATGAATATTCAGTAAATTAGCATATAGCCCTCCCACAGCCTGAAATAAATGTGACCAGTTCTGATAAAAACAGGTTTTTAGCTATTTAGATCTCATATGTGCTAAAACATTTTCACACCCTTACATAACCAAGACCTTGATGAACAAACGCACATTGGCAAAACAATTCGTCACTATAGTTTAGTGTGTGCTTTCACAACTTTTGTGACAGCAGAAAAATTAACTATTTTTAACTTGTGTGTTTGTAGATCTATTTACAAGCTGCATATGATACTGACCAAACTATTGATGGCATACAAATGTAGCTGTGATTGTCCTTCAAATAAAAATATTAAACACTTTGGAGTAAATGTGTGTTAAATTGATGAAATTTAGATAAATATCAGACCATGCCAAAATAAAAAAACATCTAAAAGCTTAGCACGGACCTCAGAGGGTTAATGCCTTGGGTTTAAATAGATCATACCATATTCTTAGTAAATATCTATGTCTGAATACTTAATTGTTTTGTTAAATAGTTTTTCTTGTTGTGGGACCGCACTTTGAACTAATTCGGTAGCCTACTGAGAGGCATCAAAAACACAAATGCAAATAGGCTAAGCGTTTTATAGCATATTCTGTGCAGAATTCTAGTTTGTGCTGAAATGTCTTAGTGTCCAGTATAGGGTTCTTGATGGTGTTGATACAGATACAGATAACCTGCCAGGAAGATAAATCTAACCTTTAATTTAAGTGAAATTATTCAAAGAAAAGAAAATTCTTATCAAAAGATAAACATTTTTATTAATCAAACCGTTCACGAGATGTGTTCCCCAATGCATATTTATTAGAAAAATCGATCTTGCACATAGTAGGATACTGCATATTGCATGAATTACAGTAACAAAATTCATGATGTTTTCTGAGTTGGAACATGTTTCAACCTGACAGTTGTGCATATCATTTGGCTTTCCAAAAGTATGGAGGAATGATGGAAAAACATCATAACGATTATAAAGTACCACAGAGATCAGAGAGTCTTCTACAGTATAAAAGCTTTTATTATGCACAGCTGTACGGAGACCTGTATCTCACAGCACCAGAATCTCCTGCCTTCAGATTTAAATGCCATATTTATAGGAAACAACCTAAAATGGGAGAGAATGGGGTTCACTTCTTTAAGTAACTGAAAGTAAAACAGCATGGAGAATTACTGAAGTTGTAAAAGCTCGGACCCCAATGTGCGATTACCCCTGTGGTGCGAAAACGCCACATAGGAACAGATGTCCATTTGATCTTTCAGTGTGAAGATCCTTTGTCTGAATGAGAACAGGAACTGTGGCTATTTAACAATTACAGATTCCCCCAGCATTTCAACATTATACAGACAGGACAATTTGTTTTGTTTTGTTTTGTTTTGTTTAGCAATTTCGGTAATTTTGTGATTTAGGACAATAGCGCGCCTTTTGGTTTAATGTGGCCAATTAACTTTACATGTGGGTGTGGTGGGGGTTTGGTTTCATAATGGCCAATCAGAACACATATTTTCTATCCCTTTAAATACCAGTGCGCTAACGCTATAGCAAATTGGCAATTTCCTGACATGCATGGCAGTTTTGCGCTTCTGCGCCAGGAGCACTTCTCAAAAGAGGAGAGCGAGGAGGTGCGGAAAAGTTGGCGCGCGAATCACAGGGGGAAAACATTACATTAATTTGTTACTTTCATGATTTGAATTTATATTTTGAGACCTACATTGTTAAAAGAAAGTATTTTATTTTACCATCTCTTTTCCTTATTCGTAGGCTTTCCAACTTAAAAAACAACATTTCTTTTCTTCTAACTTAATGTGAAAAATTCCTGTTTAGTTCTCTGCTGGCTGTCGGGTCTAGGAAAAGTAATAAATTAATTTGCATGTTGGACAAGAATGGAAGAAACTGCATGTACAGCCGAACTAATAGCCATCTGGCCAACACCGACTACCAAACCCAGGGTATTGCTCACGGTAACGGTTTCGGCATCCAATTATGTACTCCATTTTCTGTAGTGCAAATTGAAAGAATAAAACCCTTTCACATTTATTTAACAAGTGTATCTTACTGAACGGTAGTGATAGATGGCCTGCTGGCTTCAGTCTTTCATGTCCGTGCATTGAATAACCACAAGCTGTGGTGAAATAGTTTTTAGCTTAATTGATTACGTTGCAAGTTACCCATGGATTGGAGGATTTGCCTCAACGTGGGGGGAAATTCACAATATTCACAAAACATTCTCATGTGATTTCAGATAACCTTATGTTCATATTTGCGCATCAATAAAGTCACCAAATTGCACAGAGCGCCAGCGTTTGCGCTAAGAGGTGGTCTAGTTGGACGTTAACGCGAACTCATTATTTGACACCAAACTTGCATATCGCCCAACTGTTTTCATTGTCACACCCCCTATTGCGCTGCCCAACCCATAGTCGCGCAAACACCTTCATTGCACACCACAAAATTGCCAAACTCAGCGGAGACGGGAAATATTCCCTTTGCCACAGACGAAACTGGCAATTCGCCTGCGCTACGGCATAACGCCGCTTAGTGCCGGCACGAAAATAGGGCCCTATGTGTTTCTGCCACAACTACCTGGCAAGCTGTTCCAGGTATTGACAACTCTGTGTAAAAAATAAATAAAAATAAAATTCCTGATATCCATGCAGAATTTGCCTTTAACCAATTTCCACTTGTGTCCTCTTGTTCTGCTAACCACACTTAAGCCTTTCACTGCGAGATTCGGATGTATCCACACAAACGTATCATTGGAATTTGGATTTACCCCACGTCTTTCAAAAACATTTTCCTTTAACTGCGACATTCGCCAGTACCCCCAAAACATGCGCAACAGTGTTACTATCCATTTTGGATGAATCCACACAGCAGGTATTTGATGTTTTACGCATGTCACCCGGAAGCACAACTGGCTAAGCCGGCTTGATTGAGATCATGTTAGGGTTGAGCACTTTTTGTGTTAAATCATCAAATATAGTAAATATTATTAGTAATTAGTATTACTTTAGTAGTTTTTGGACTCAAATATTGTATAACCTTCAAAATTTAATGTACGTTTTTGTGTTGAACAAAACTGTCCGCAAACTAATTAGAGATTCCTGCAGGAGAGACATGTGGATAATGTTTGCTTCTAGCAGAAGCTTATGCATATGAAATTAAATAATATTCATTCTCCGTGAGCGTGTGCCAAAGAGTTCGTACTGAGTTTGTATTGTATTTCCATTCCATTCTGTTGTGCATCTTTAACAGGTTTTTGAAACTGAAATCACATTTACACTACCGGTCAGAAGTTTTAGAACACCCCCATTTTTCCAGCTTTTACTGAAATTTAAGCAGTTCAAGTCCAGTGAATAACCTGAAATGGTACAAAGGTAAGCTGTAAACTGCTAGAGGTTAAAAAAAAGACTTTAGACAAGTTTCTGAGAGTCAAAGGTTTGCGTAATAGGCGGCTCACTGGGCAACAGCTTAACACTGGTCGAAAGCTTAACACTGTGCAACTCATTTGTGGAACCTTCTGCAACAGTATTGGGAAGAACTTTCCGAACAATATTTGATTTCCATTGTAGAAAGAATGCCACGAGTGTGTTTGGCTGATATTTCCTCTTTAGCCTTAGCCCACATTTTACAATAATCTACCTTATTTCTGTCTGAGCTTTCCTTTTTATATACTCTGTACAGTCGATTCTTTTGCCTCAGAATCTCCCGTAAAGATATACATCCACTGTGGAGGCAATGATTTCCTTGCGAGGAATGATGAGTCAATATCTGGAATTTCCTGTACAATAAGATTGTCTTTCACATAAAGGGTCACTCCCCCTCCTCTTTTATTAGTTTTATCCATCCTAAATAATGTGTACCCCTCCACATTATATTCATAAGAACATAAGAATACATAATGATGAGAACGGGCCGTTCGGCCCATCTTGGCTCATCATGTCCTAATCTAAAGAACATCTAGTACTACATCTAGCCTGGCCTTGAATAGCCCGAGCGTTTCTGCCTCTACTACCTGACCTGGCAAGCTGTTCCAGGCATTGACAACTCTCTGTGTAAAGAAAAACTTCCTAATATCTGTGCGGAATTTGCCTTTAACTAATTTCCACCTGTGGCCTCTTGTTCTGCTGACCCCACTTATCTTTAAAAATCTTTGGTATTGTACTTTGTTAATCTCTTTTAGGAATTTAAAAACCTCAATCAAATCCCCCCTAAGTCTGCATTTGCTAAGTTTAAATAGATTGAGTGCCTTAAGTCTATCATCATAACTTTTACCTTTCATACCAGGTATCAGTTTAGTTGCCCTTCTTTGGACTTTTTCAAGAGCTTCAATATCTTTCTTGTAGTGCGGTGCCCAGAACTGTATTCTAAGTGCGGTCTGACAAAGGCGTTATATAACATTAATATAACCTCCTTTGATTTGTACTCAATACTTTTTGCTATGTATCCCAGCATCCTGTTGGCTTTTTTCACTGCTGTAGCACACTGCTCTGATGCAGATTGATCTTTGATCCACTACAACTCCTAAATCCTTTTCAAATTGAACACCTACTAACTTTTCTCCTCCCATAAAATACTCCTGTGTAATGTTTTTATTTCCCACATGCATAACTTTACATTTAGCAATATTGAACGTCATCTGCCATGTATCTGCCCATTTTTGGATTTTATTTAAATCATCTTGGATTACTTTAGTCGATTCCAAACTGTTTGCCAAACCCCCAAGTTTAGTATCATCTGCAAATTTAACTATTTTGCTACTAATGTCCATATCCAGATCATTTATGTAAATAAGGAAGAGCAGAGGTCCCAGCACCGATCCCTGCGGGACACCACTACCCACAGCACCGAGGTCAGATTCAGCCCCACCTACTGTTACTCTTTGTATTCGCCCTTGCAGCCAATTTTTAACCCACTGTGAAACTACTCCTGCAATTCCTACTGAATTCATTTTAGCAATGAGCCTCTCATGTGGTACCTTGTCAAATGCTTTCTGAAAGTCAAAATATATAATATCATAAGCCTGTTTCAGGTCAACACACTTTGTAGCCTCTTCAAAAAAGTCCAGGAGGTTTGTTAGGCATGACCTCCTTTGAGAAATCCATGTTGGCTCTCCTTAAAATACTATTATTTTTCAAGAATGATTCCAACTTATCCCTAATAATACATTCCAGCATTTTACAGGCGATGCAAGTTAAACTGACAGGCCTATGGTTCCCTGGGTCAGTACGGTCCCCCTTCTTATATATTGGAATTATACTACCCTGCTTCCAGTCATCTGGTATTTCTCCAGTGATTATGGATTGAATGAAAATATCTGTCAATGGTTTATATATAATTTCCCCAAGTTCTTTGAGTACTCTGGGATATATGCCATCCGGGCCTGCTGCCTTATTTGTCTTAAGTTTTTGTAGTTTTTGTAGTACTTCTACATCCCTGTCTCAAAGTCCTCCAAAACATTCCGTACCTTGTCTATACATTTAGGCATATTTATAACCTCTTCTCTAGTAAAGCTCTCCACAAAGTAACTGTTTAGTGTGTTTGCAATGTCCTTATTATTATAAACCAAAGTTCCTTCCTTATTCTTAATGCACTTAACCTCATCCTTAACTTTCCTTTTTCTACTACAATAAAAAAAAAACTTCTTAGGGTTACTTTTTGCATCTTGGGAAATTTTAATTTCAAACCGCCTTTAGCTGATCTTATTTCCTTTTTGCCTTAGCCCGCATATTACAATAATCTAACTTGTTTCTCTCTGAGTTATCCTTTTTATATACTCTATACAGTCGTTTCTTTTGCCTCAAAATCACCCGTAAAGATTTAGTCATCCACTGTGGAGACTGTTTTTTCATCCTATTTTTCCTTACATATTCATCCCCATCCGCTGCACAAAGCCATGTTTCTGTAATCCCAAAGATTTCAATATGACTCCTCCAGTTCCAAAAAGTATTTTTTATGCTCCTACATTCAAACACAGGAACTTCAGAGCCTTACTTACACTGTTATTGTCCTTTCCCTCCACAAACAACTTATATTCACATTATGGTCTAAAATATCTTCTTTATAAAAGATTAATTATATCCTCGCAGTTATTATTATAATCCAAGGCCGTAACCATGGAGTCAACATTGGGGGGGACCAAATCTGACCCCGGAAAAAATTTTTTTTTGGAAAACTCATTTCCTGCCATTCTAAAGTAAAATATATAAAAATGCACTAACACATGGGATACTTTTTTATTTTTTACCATAATGTCTAATAGTGCATTGCTATTTTATTTTGTTTAGCTTTTCTTGTTTCATTGTATGTAATGGCAGAGATTAGGGATTAATAAAGTACAACTATAACCATAATCATATTGAAGCATTTCGATCCATAGAAAGGTCTGTGCCACGCAATTTCAGTAGAAACAGGTAAGCTTTATTGCCCTTTTGTTTTACAGTCACGACTCGCACTAGCTGCTTGCCGCTCAATCAAAATCAAAAGACCCCACTTCCTCCCAGACACCCGGCCAAAAGCCCAACCCCAGCGGTTGTCAGATATTGTGGCCAAGTTTTTATTTACATGCTTGCAAGTAAACTTGGATGGGCAACAGAGGCCTTTGCTCTGCTCTCCTCTCATCCTATCTTCTCCTCTCAAGCCCTCTCTCCTTCTCTCCTGTGGTCCTATATTCTCCTCTCTCTTTTCCTCTCCCCTGCTCTCCAGTCCTCTCCTCTCCTCTTCAGATCTCTCCTCTTCTCTGTGTCTACAGTCATCTCTTCTCCTCTCCTCTGATCTCCAGTCACTTGTCACTTTACATTGACTAGTTTTTTTTTCTTCCTTTGCACGCTTCACTTGTCTATTGCTATTATTATATTATGTACACTATGCATATTTGACTTGCTTCTCTATTGACTGGATTATCTACTGTATGTACCTATGTACTGTATGCTATGCATATTTGACTTGCTTCTCTACTGACTGGATTATCTATATACAGTACACTATATATGCTATGCATATTTGACTTGCTTCTCTATTGACTGGATTATCTACTGTATGTACCCTATGTATGCTATGCATATTTGACTTGCTTCTCTACTGACTGGATTATCTATATACAGTACACTATGTATGCTATGCATATTTGACTTGCTTCTCTATTGACTAGATTCTCTATATACAGTACACTATGTATGCTATGCATATTTGACTTGCTTATCTATTGACTGGATTCTCTATTTGGACGTGACTCTATTTGATTTGATTCCCAATTCTGTACCTGTAAAGTGTTATCTTATCTTTTGACTTGCCATTCTTCAAGCAAAGGACCCAAAAGCCTTTTTGCGCTTATCGTTGACACTGATAAAAGACTGGCATATTCCTTCAAGGTCCAGTCTGTCCAGTTTCTTCTGGTGCACGTGACATATGGCCACATTATTCAGCCTTGTTTGACTCATCGATGATCTAAGCCATGTCTTAAGCCTCCTCAGGGCACTAAAACTCCTCTCAGCCTCTGCAGACGAGGCAGGGACGACCAACAGAAGCCTTACTAAAGCTTCCACCTGACCGAAGAGACCTTTCACCTCTGGCATCATTTCCCGAATAATGCTAGCAACATCTGAGCTCGTGTCATATGTGTAATTAGCCTCAAACATGGCCAGCTGCACCTGCAGTAGTCTTGAATTCAATTCAGGATACTCATCTACCACCTTGTCCATGTCTCCGTGTAGCACATTTTCAAGCTGCTGCAGCCTGTGGAATCCAGCTTGATCAAACCTCTCTATGAATTGAGTATTCACTGTGTCCAAGGCGTTGTAGAATTGGGCTCTGTACAAGGACTGGGCATCGGGATGGATATGGGCTGCAGCCTGACCGGTGTAATGCTTTGTAGGTTTGCGGACATGAGGCATCTGAATTGGTTGTAGGTCCAACTTTGTTGCCACAGCAGTTGCTTTTGAGAACAAGACATCAAAGTGCTCCTCTGTTCGCTTGTCCTGCATGCTTGTTTTGACATGGTCCACAGCCTCCAACATGCCTGAAACGGTCTGTTTTCTAAGCTGCAGGGAGCGTTCAGGCACTCCAAATCCCCATCAGGTCTTCAGCCATTACAAGGCCGAGCACAGTGTTCCCTTTCAGAAATGTTCCATGAAGACCATTGGCCTTAGTTGAAGTTTCCGGTGAGCTGCATGATGCCATTTCTTCAAGGGCTGTCAGCACTGACTCATACTGCCTGAGAACTGAGTGGATAGCAGGGGTGCATACAGTCCACCTGGTGGGACAGAGAGGCTTCAATGAGGTGAAACCATGCTCTGATTTTGCGATATCCTGGAAAATCAACTTGAACTTGCCAGATTGGTTAAAGAAGCCCCCCAATTCATGGACCAGACCCATTGAATCTCTTACTAGTGGAGAGGCTACACAGGCAGCCTGCGTAATTAAGTTCACGCAGTGTGGACCACAGTGACAATACACAGCCAGCGGTTGTTCTTTCCTTAAAATGGCTTGCACTCCCTGCAATCGTCCAGCCATGTTTGCGGCACCATCATAAGTTTGTCCTCGGAGTTGAGACAGAGGAAGGTCTAGGCGCGTCATCACATCACATGCCACCTTGGCTATATTTTGCCCTGTTGTTGATGACACTTCGTAGAGTCCCAGGAATTCTTCCTTTGGTTGCAGATCTGCATCTACAAAGCGCACACATATTGACTCCTGCTCAACTCCTGATATATCCTGGGTGCCATCAATGATAAGTGCGAACTGGACCACTGGCATTGATGTTATTTCCGACACAATTTCTTTGATGATTGTATTGGCCATCAGCTTCAACAGTTCGTTCTGCATTTTGGGACTGGTGAAAGCAATGTGACCTTTTAGCCAGGTGGTCAGCTCTGCATTGCCCGTTGCCTTGTACTTTAGAAGCTGGCTGAAATTCCCACTCTCCTTCTCATCGCCTCGAAAAGCCAGACCTTGCTGCGCCAAGTACTTCACACCCCCAGCAATCTTCATCAGATTTCTTCTCGCTTGTTGCTGCTGTCTTTCAAGCTCACTTGAAAGTTGCACATTAACAGGCTTTGGCTCCTGAATCCAAGTCATCACAGCTAATTTGTGACACTGGCTGTCTTTATGCGCACTAAATTTCTCCAGTGCCTTCTTCCAATTGTTAAAGCCAGTCTTGAAAAATGCTGAATCTGCTTTTGACGCAAGCTTAGACTTTTGTGCTGCAAAGTATTTAGCACAATAGAAACAGAGGACACCCTTTACAGAGGGGCTGTAATGGAGCCATGTATGATCTTTAAACCACTTCTCCTGAAAGTAGAGCGTTCTATTCGATAGGGTTTGACTGGGTATGACTTTCACATTTGGCTGATTTGGGCAAGGTCCAAGCTCCTCCCCTTCCTCTCCTGTACCTTCATCTTCACCTGCCTGGCTGCTCTCTCTATCTCGCTCTCTCTCACTGTCAAACTCACTCTCCCTGCTTGATGGTATTATCTGAAATACACATGAGGATGATCTCATCTTAAATTAACATTAAGATTAGACTGCTATGTTGTCATTATTCGGTCTTAACCATCAATATTAGCTCCTTTCTCACTCACCTCCATGTCACCAGCACACACTCTCCCTGTCCTGTCGCCATCATCATGTTCTCTCTCTCCCCTCTCTCTCTTTACTCTGAACACACCAGAGTGAACATGGAAGAAATATCAGTAAACTATTGACTAGAAAGACTGTTGATACACATTTTACATATGGGGGCAACAGGAGTCTGTACTTTAACATTAGACTGCTGTGATGTCATTATTCGGTCTTAACCATCAATATTAGCTCCTTTCTCACTCACCTCCATGTCACCAGCACACACTCTCCCTGTCCTGTCGCCATCATCACATTCTCTCTCTCCCTCTCTCTCTTTACTCTGAACACATCAGAGTGAACATGGAAGAAATATTATCAGTAAACAAGTGGTGTTTCTTGCTCAGGTAACCATTTCTGATCTGAATGGCAATTATTATTATATCAAGAAACACTGACTAATCTTTTGTAATACTTCTATCATCTGACTGGTAACGTTACTCATTTTCTCACTGCTCTTTACTTACTTTTCTTCTTTTCTGAGGCTGCCCAAAAACTGTCTAATATCACTGCCACCCTTCCTCTTGCTCATGATGACTCACTGTGAAATTACACATGCATACATAAATGATTGACACCTTACTCAAACTTCACGTGGGCTTTCTGACAAATATAATGTAATAATGCTGCGTTCGATTATGGTCGGAGGTTGGAAATGTGTCATCTCCGACCTACTTGCGTCAAATGACGAACTGGGGGAACTCGGGGCTGAGAAACCATAACGTTAGTCGGAGCGGAGGTCGGTTCAATTTCCGAGTTGTAATCGAACGCAGCATAAAGACATTAACGTTAGTTGAATAACGTTACGCCCGTGAGCACTGTTGGTCACTGGGCGAATGTGTGGCTAGCAAATTAACTTTCCAGTGATGTTCCTAACTTCACGCAAAGCTAGCGAGTGGAATATGCTCCGAATGTATATGGGCTGTTCGCTAGTTAATGCACGGAATGTATACTAGCTAGCTGGCTAACGTTCTGACAGGAATTTCACAGAATTCCTGTCAGAATGTTAGCTAGCCAGCTAGCTAGTATTCCGTGCAACATTGCAAGACGATAACCGTTCATGAAATTACATTTTCATAACACTTTACAAAAATTACAATCAACAGTTATAATATAGTCTACGTAACACTCATATTACATTCTTGTTTTCCACTTTTTAATATGTTTGAAAGTAATGAAATAGAGAGACAGTGTTTGACATTGCCTACCCACAACACTCGAGCAACGAGTTCTGCTAGATGGGGTACTACGGCAACACCATTTGGACAAACCACACGCAGAACTGCAATACTAGAACCGGTAGTAATAATAACAGAAATGTGTTACGTTTAGTTATAATTATGATTAGGCTACGTCTTTTTTTCTCTTTATTTTTTTGGTAATTTGCTAATGATTATTTTGGACAGTAGTATGTGGTTGCCTGTCGTAGAATAGCAATTTATTTATATTTTTTATATCAGCTAGGCTATATATTGGGGGGGACATTTTGAGCATATCTGAATATTGGGGGGGATGTGTCCCCCCCAATATATATGGTCGTTTCGGCCTTGTTATAATCTGCCCAGGTATCTTCCATCTGGGCAGTTTGTACCTACCCTTAATACTACTACTAATTTCCCTCCCTGCCCTCCCCCAGTCCCTAGTTTACATATTTCTCTGCTACCCTTAGCATATGCTGGCCTAATGCACTTGTACCCCTCCGGTTCACCCTTATTCCAAGAAGAGTCCCAGTGCCCCATAAACATGTACCCCTCTTACCTATACCAGGTTTGTAGCCATGTCTTAAATCTCCATATAAACTTCAGTTTCCCTTTACTAGCACGTAGTACTGGCAGAATTCCCGAGAAGACCAACGTAAAGGTTCTGCTTCTTAACTTTGATCCTAATTCTATAAACTTGTCCTGCAGAACCTCAAACCTACCCTTATCTATGTCATTAGCTCCAACATGGACCATGACCACTGGATGCACCCCTGCTCTGGCCAGGAGCTTGTCCGCGTGTTCCAGGACGTCTCCGACCTGAGCACCAGGCAGGCAACATGTCATGCGAGACTCCTTTTCCTGCAAACAGACTATACTGTCTATACCTCTAATAATTGAGTCCCCCACTGCTACTAACTTTTCCTGGGTGGCGTGGCCGCCAGGGTGCCCTGGGGCTCATCAGTCCTTCCACTCACAGAGGGCTGGGCCAGATCTTCTTCCTACAGGGATTGGAATCTGTTGGACACCACAAACTGTGGAGATGCCACCCCTGCATGTACCCGCCCCTGCATAACTTTTCTATGCTTATGCCCTACCATCACCCAACTCTCTCTCCCTACCTGCTCTAGAGTCTCCTCCCTACCCAGCTTCGTCCTGCAATGCTAACTTTCGAAAGGGCATACTATTAAGGTGCTGGAACTCTGCAAATTCTGCAGGGCAGTCGAGACTAGCAAGTTTGGCTTTGAGATCAACAATATTGCTCTTGAGATGCTTCACAAGCTGAAAAAGGAATAATTGCATTGCATTGCATTGCATGAAATCATTGTGAAATGCAATCATTCTACAACACTCGCACTGTGTTGCCAATGGCTACATTTGAACCCCTAAGTAACCTGACTCTCCCTGCAACTGAGCAAATTACTTCCAAAATAGAGACACCATGTCAATAAAAATTAAACCATCACCGAGATGGTTCTGAGCAGACAGGTGCAGAAATAAAAAATGGCAACAAAACCCCACTTTTTTTGTTGTAGGTCTGGTTGCCTGTAGCAAGCGAGCTAGCAGCAGCCAACCGAAACGTCTATCTCTCAATGTTTCAAGTTAAACGCTTGAAGTTAAACAAAAGCAAGTTAGCTATCAAATATTCCCCTGGTGTTGGATTTTCTCCTGAGAGGGTGGAAAACCACAAAAAAAACTCACATCAGCTAGGTGCAATGCCAAATTTGGTAAGCGGTTAGCTTTTTAACAAGCTTGCCGAAGTTAGACGGGGAAAAATGTGAAAATCCCCTCTCTGTTACCTCACGGCAACAAAAGTTAACCTTAAAGTCAAATTTGCTTACCCTTTTTGATGATAAACACCAACATACAATTACAAATACAATCCCAATAATCTTAACGACCGAAAATACAATAGCAAAAAACTGCTCAAATTCTCTTTACAAACGACCATGTCAGGCAAGAGCAATCCCGTCAAGAAAAAGGACAGTAGGCCTCTCTGGCTGTGTCAGTTACTTGGTGCTGTGCCTAATTAATTAAATCTGGATGTGCAGACATGTCGATCTGAGTGTAGAGGACATCAGGGAACAGAGGGAGGTCTGATGTAGCCATGAAGCAAGCGAGTGTGATCCAAGTGGGAAGCCTAATGTAATGCTCAATTAGACATTACTGCGGCTGTCCCCTCCAGGATAGTGGTGTCTGGCGCATAACCACACCCAAGTGTGAAATAAACTACCAGGTGGGAAGGGGGGTTTCGGTCACATACATATTTAATAACATAAATGTAGTTATAAATAATAGTTATAAATAATAAGGCTGGGCTATGTTTTGTGACTGGGAGTCCATGCCAATGGAAAACGTAGGCTTCATCATGCTAGGGGTATGGTGGGTTTAAGTTGACAGGGTTCCTTGGGTTACTGCTGCATTAGCTCCTCCCAATCATGTTCCAGACACCCACAGGCTACCTGTTTCCACGGAGAGATATGCCTCTCCTACAGTTAGTGATCGTTCTCTCCTGTAGTACTTTGCTGTGTGTTGTATGAAAAATAGTTTGAAAAAAAAGTCAAAAATAGTCTTGTGGACATGGTTACCTCCTCTTCTTATCTTCTCTCTGTCACTTTCTCTTTCTCATTTTATCAGGCCTTTCTGAAAGCCCAGAGGAAGTCCCGCCCTGCATGAGGTGATTGACAGGTATCAGATTTACCCTGGACAGAGCCAGCATAAAACTGACCTCGGGTCAGTGAAGACAGCTGCAACCTAAGGCTTTCAGGCCTTGCACTCCAAAAACAGAATCCGGCCATATCCAAAAGAGGAGGACAAGGAGGAGGAGAAAGCAGCGGAAATAAGACAAACAGAAAAAAACTTGTGAAAATAGGAGTCATCATTCTGACATTCTCCTGACGTAGAAGATCTGTTTGGATTTCAGCAAACTGCATCACACAGCAGGAGAGGCAAGGACTCACCAGGTGAGAGGGATCATGGTCATTCAGCATGTCTCTGTAAAGTGTTTGCCCAGATTAAATATTAAAACTCAATTCATAGCGACCACAGAGACCACAGTCAATTCCAGCCTTCTTGTGGCATTGATCATTATTAATGCTGACAAGGTGGAGTACTGAATCAAAATAGATCATGATGGTACAGTGAAGTTTGAATAAAAATGGTCTAATCCCTGAATCCAGTAGCCTTAATGGTCAATGCCTTTATTTAAAGTTCAGCACTCTGAATACTGAACATAAGTGGTATTGTGTATTAAAACCCCTCACTTATTCAACATATAAAATATATTTATTCAAATCCTTCATCAAAATATACAGCTCACAATTCAATTAAAATTAACAGCTGTTTTATTAAGTTACAACAAACAAAGACAGAATATTCAATGTCTAATATACAGATGTAGGTTCAACTACTTTAACAAATACTAAATCCTATACATAAAACTGGCATGTAACAATCACAAAAGAGATGCAATGGAAGAAAATAATACCAAGCCAAGTTTGCCTCTCTCCAAACTAAAACACATGCAGCCCAGGTGTGAGCTGGGACCAGATTTCTTAAGAAAGCAAGAATGTGTAGAATCACCCATGCTAGACCTCTCTTAACTGCAAATAACAAGCCCAAGCCATCAACTGGTCCCACTTTAAGTGTGTTTGGGGGGGTAGTAGGTAGAGCATGGCACTTACAACACTTAAGTTGTGGGTTTGATTCCCATTGGGGCCACATATACTGAAAAATGTATGCATTCACTAAGTCACTTTGGATAAAGGTGTCTGCTAAATGGAATATATTATAAGATATCTTTTCGAAGTCGCCATTGATATGATTCTCTTATTGTCATGGTTGTTCCTCAGACTCACCGCCGGGTGGCGGTGTTGTGCCTTCCTTGTGGGAGGTGCACAGGTGGGGTTCAATTTGTAATCACCCTCCTATTTAAACCCGCACCTGGTGTTTGATCGGGGCGAAATCGTAAGCCATCTTTGCGATCTAGTCGGTAAGGTCTTTTTAAAGACGTGACATAAAGACGTAGTTTAGAAAAGACTCTTTCTGTCCGAAACCAACTTCAGATAAGAACATCTTTATTTGTACCTCACACTTATGTTGAGAATTGTGGTGACACCAAACATCGATAAGGCCTGGGAAAGTCAGCTTGGTTTACACAGAGATGCTGGTTGAGCCGATATTTGGAGAGACATAATGTGTTCAGGCAAAAAATATTGCTACCATGTGACAAATGTTGACATCTGCTTTCAATCTGGTGGGTCGAAATTTTGAGCATAGGTAGAAACCCAAACTTGTGGTGTGTGACATAAGCTTGTAAGTTTGGTGTGCTGATTTACTATGGACTGTGCTAGCTGCCAAAGCTACATACCTTAGCACCCTGATTTAATTCACAGAGAAATAAACCTGTCAATGATGGCACCATGCTTGTTTATGAGCACTTAGGTTAGGCTGGGCCATATTCTGTTTGCCTGCACAGGATGACCAAAATGCACATCCTCGACAATCATCAATAGTGTGCTGCACAACAAAAGGTTCAGGTAGGCTGCCAGGCCCAGAAAAGAACAGTGTATCACAGATTCCCTCCACTTGCCAATGACAGACTTACAAAAGGTGGATACAATTTGGTGATATGAGCTTCCAATTCCAAAGTGGCAGTTAAACTGGGAACAGAATTACTACAGTAACAGAAGTCTGACAGCTTTTTGGCCATGCAAACCAGCAGTGTTTTTTTGCATCTGTAAAATGTTAGGGCCTTACGTAAGGCCTGAAATCCTGAAAATGCCAAGACATTTTGGCCAAAAACCTGGTTTCCACCTACCAGGAAACTGAAACTTAGCCGCAAATCGATCTTTCACCAAGACTATTATCCCAAGCACACCTCAAAATCAACCAAGAAATGGTTAACTGACCACAAAATGACTGTTTTGCAATTATCATTGCAGTCTCTAGACTTGAACCCAGTACAAAATGTGTGGTTTGAATTGAAGAGAGCAGTACACAAGCACAAACTGAAGGATCTTAAGGATCTAGAAAGATTCTGTATAGAGGAATGGCCAAAGAATCCTCCAATTTCATAAAACAACAGACAACATTTTTTGAAAAAAGAACATATTACTTGTTAAATAAAATATTTTTCTATATAAAATAATATCATTTTATATAACTTTGAGCATACAATTTAGCTCATACAGATTGCATTGTTTATTTTATACAGCCTTTTTTTCTCATCTTTATCAAGGGTCTCAATAATTTCAGATCCCAGATTGATATTTGTAGTCAACCCATTTAGAGTTGCTCTTCTGTTTTGCCTTGCATTTCGAACCAATACAGGGACAACATGGTCAGGGAGCATATGCTTTCGACCACAGTTGCCCTAGGTCAGGGGTCGGCAACCCGCGGCTCTGGAGCCGCATGCGGCTCTTCAGCCCCTCTGCAGTGGCTCCCTGCAGCTTTGAAAAATAATAATATATGGAAATAAATAACGGCTATTTTATTTAATTTTTTCTTTCAAAGGGAACACCTTATTTTGGAGATCGAGGTGATACTGTGACACTGACATAAAAAAAGTGTTTAATATTTCGTCAATTAAATATGCGTCACATCCCCGGCGCCTCTCCCTGCCGTCTGAAGGTGGCTAATCTTGAGTTTCCAATCCCCGGTAAGTTAACCATGGATAAATCCAAAAAAAGAAAAGTCTCGGAGGAAAATAGAGTTTAATTCAGCATGGACAGATTTATTTGCTTTCACTCCTAACGATGCGGGCTTACCTGTATGCTTGATATGTGGTGAGAAATTAGCAAACAACAAAAAATGTAATGTTGAAAGACATTTCCAGAACAAACACACAGCATTTGCTGAAAAGTACCAAGCTGGAGATGAAAGAAAAAAAGATTTCGAACTGCTGCGGAAAGCTGAGCAGAGCAAATCTACTTTCAAGAAGTGGATCAAATCTCCAAACTCAACTACTGCTGCTAGTTTTGTGGCAGCTCAGGAGATAATAAGGCGCGGAAAGCCGTTCACAGATGGAGAATAGCTACATGAAAGAATCATTCATTAAAATATCAGAACATCTATTGTCGGACTTCAAAACCAAACGTGAAATTGTTCAGAAAATTTGAGATATGCCTCTCTATGCAAAGACCGCCAAGGACAGGACCATTAAGATGGCAGAAAACATTACTAGTCAACAAATTGAGGAGATTAATTCAGCTCCAGCATACTCACTCGCCTGTGATGAGTCAAGTGATGTAAATTATATTGAGCAGACAGCGCTGTTATGCAAATAAGGGAAGGACTCAAATAGACCTGCATGGTTCTGTGTTTTATTTCAAAGTAGGTCTACACATGCCAGTGCTTTTTTTTCTCTTCTTCATAAGAGTTTGAGGTTTTCCTTTGTTATAACAGGTAAAAACAGCAATAAAATGTCAACAGTTTTCTTTTTGTTGTTCTATAATCTCACAAATGCAACAAACTATAGTTATTTTACAGTGGGTGACAAAAACACACATATTTACACATCCACATTTTATTTCCTATTTTAGTTCCTATAATATGGTTTTTAGTTTTCTTAGTGATTTTTCCATGATATTATGGACAAAAAAATTGGAATTAATTAGTATCTTGTGATAAGCTTTTGAATAAATTCCAATCCCTCTGTATATATAGTATAACTATAAAACTTTATACACTGTGTTATCTTCATTTTAATGGTCAAATAGGTGTTGCGGCTCCAGATGAATTTTATGTAGTGGGAGAGGGGCCAAAAATGGCTCTTTTGATAGTAAAGGTTGCCGACCCCTGCCCTAGGTGATATCTCTCCCTCAGACTCTCATGCCTAAAGCCCCTAAAGCCCCTGCCAAACATGCCCCAACAATTACCCAGCATTTCTATACATGACCCTAAGCATGATGGGATGTTAATTGCTTAATTATCTCAGGAACTGCACTGGTGTGGAAGTGTAACGGAGTAAATGAGTTTCAAACAGAAGATCTCGACGCAACAAGAGAGCGATTTAGCCCGCTGAGCTAAAGACTCAAGTCTCTAACTCTGGGAACTAATCACACTCTTATTGACGTCACTTTCTGTAGCGGACACTCCACGTACCGGAGCACCACCGTTACATTCTCCCCCTCGAAACTCCTACAGCAGCAACCACAGCCCGAACAATTACCATCAGTCGTAGCATCCGAGTAACGGCACCAATGTAACGGAGTTGGTTCTGCCTGCAGCGAATTTCGAACCAAGGATCTCGACGCGACAAGAGAGCGATTTAGCCCGCTGAGCTAATGTAATGTATGGCTAATGTTAATGTATGGCGGCAGATGTTAACCACCTTTCAAGGATTTAGATCTTAGCTCTCATTTTAAACTGTGCTCTAGGCCATGATGCGGCCTCTTACTTGCATCCCTCCCACCCACCTTAAGTGCAGGGGTCTAAGACTGCCCTGACTGGCTGATCCAAGGGATCAGACTAATCAGAGCCCTTCGGCTGAGTATTATTGGACATGCACATGGGGGATAATCTTGGTGGGTAATGGATCTGATATGGGCCATCAGGTGGGGACCTTCTGTTTCCGGTCCCTTTCCGAGTGCTCAAAGATTAAACAGGAGGGTTTAAAGGATGAGGGCCAGGGTATTGAGCTTTAGCATGCATCATATCATCCATTTTAAATACAGAGGTGCATTTTTTTTGTTTCCTGTAGCTGTTGCCATTGGATCCTAAATGAAGGCTGTCAATCAACTTTTAAACTGAGATGTCAAAAAGGTCACCGTGCTCAGATGACAGTGATTGTACTCAGACAAAACCTCAGCATGGACTAAACCTCAATGGCAAGGCCAGGGAGGAAGTAAGAGGGAGACACGCAAGTTTACGAACCTTACCATGAGTCATCAAAGCCCATTTGAATACCAGTAGTTTCCAGCCAGTGTTGGGAAAGCTACTTGGACAACGTAGCAAGCTGAGCTACCAGTTACTCGGACCGATCTTTTTTTTTTTGCCTCTCTCCCAGACCCGGGAGAGAGAAACAGCGGGAGAGCAGGTTAAAATAAAACAAACAGAAACACAAAATCTTCACCCTACTTCCCGCGAAGTTTTCGGGCAAAAACGATTAACTAAAATAACAAATTACAATAAACAACAATAACTGAAAGCCCGCCTCCTCCGAGGGGGGAATCCCCTTTCGGGGAACACACAACAAACACAGACAATCAGCGGCTTCCCACACCACCTTCATACATCCACATTTAACACGCATCAACACTTACTTGGACAGGGTAGAACTCTATGCACTGTCCCGACACACACTAAACACACATCAACAGTAAGACACTGCACCTCCTCAGACCGAGTTCCCCTAGAACCTCCCCAGGCACACACATATCTAGTGGCTTTACAAGTGCTTCCCAAACCCATGCACACAGAGGCACTCAAACCTTTCAGTCCGAGCTCTCTTTTGACCCAAACACACAGAGACCCTCGCCACTCCTCACAGTGAGAGTTCTCTCGCAAGCAGCCCCGAGACACTCTCCACTCTTTAACTAAGAGTTCTCGGGCCGTTGTCCAGAAACCCTCTCCACTGCCTGAGTGCGAGTTCTCTTCCAATCACACCGAAGGCGAGAAGTGGACTCTATTCCAGGGCACCCTCTTGCTCTCTTTCACGATCACACCAAGGGAGAGAGGCAGACACTCTTAGTGTGCCCTCTCTCTCTTTCCCACACACTTGTCACTTTCGACAAACGCACACAGAACTCAACATAGATTCCACTTTCTCAGACATGGAAACCCCCTTGAGGGGGGAACACACACGACAGTACGTCACACCTGGCGCCACACCAACACTATACGACACGCGTGCACGCGCACATGAATGACAAGACAACAACTCCGAATACACACATGAATGCCACAACCAACCACTCAATACACACATAAATGACAACTAACAACCTCTCAAGATGGACACATGAATGACAAGACAAAGGCTAACTGTCTTGATACACACACATAAATGACATGACAAGACTAACTGATCCCCGACTCGCCCCACCTGCTCTTAAATAGGCTTACTTTCTGCCTGGCTCAGGTGGGACTCGTGAGGCAATCACCCATCTCTCATTCACTCACTCAATCACAATTACTCCACACCAAACAATTCACATTCTCAGTTTTTGCTAAAGTTGATTTTAAAAAGTGCCATTCTAATTAGAGTACTAGTAGCCATATTAGCTATTTTGCAATGAATTTCAAGCAAATAATATACATTTTGACTAACCACCTTTTGCACAGCCCTTCTTAGATGTGACCGCAGCTGTGTAACATCAACAGTTATTCACTTAATGACTGTGTATTCACAGCTGTGGTTGCATCTAAGCTCTACCCTCTCTTTAACTCGTGGTTAACAATATGTTTTGCTTCCTAAATGGTAGTTGGGGTATTTTATGTTTAGGTACCGGTACTTGTGCTTCGCCACGTCCAATGCTTTGCATTTGTCCATGAAGTAGCTAGCTAACCTTAGCTAGTTAGTAGTATCAACTGTCTATGGGCAGGAAAATATAACTAACGAGTTAGTTAGCTAACTATCTGTGTGTTGATTAGTTAGCTAGCTAGTTACCTGTCATTCCACCATTGAACATTTTCATTGAAATAATAATAATAATATAATAATAATATAATATGTGCCATTTATCAGACACTTTTATCCAAAGCGACTTACAGTAGTGAATGCATACATTTTTCATTATATGCGATCCCAGTGGGAATTGAACCCACAACCTAAGCTTTTCCAACGCCATGCTCTACCTACTGAGCCACACAGAACCAGAAATGTGATACAACATTAACTAGCTAGCTAGTTAACTTGCAAACATTAGCTAAGTTACCTCATTCGACTTCACGGTGAACCTAACATTTATAATATAGCTAATATGCAGACTAACATTGAAGCATAAACTATCTAGCTATGGTGGCTAACGTTAGTCGACACTCACCTGAATTTGTGTTGGACGTCTTTGAAGTGGAGAGCAGCTTCACCTTCGGATTGCAGAGTAAGCACCTAAACATGTAGGAAACCTCCTCCCCCTCCTGCACAGCTCCCTTGTCCATGATGGTCTCGGAAAATGTAAGCTAGCAGCTAAATTAGCTGAGCGCCGGATAACGTTACCACCCGTGTGCCACTCACAGATAAATCTTTGGTACCCATAAATTGTTAGTACCACAGGTTGAAGTTCAGAAAATGCAGGACTTGATTGTTACACTTTATCACTGAATTAAAATATCGGTTTTTTATTTGTGCTTGAGTTTGGGAAATGCTTGGGAGAATATATTGGTTACTTGAATGTCTGAAAAGACACTGAAAGTCTTCACACAATTTGAACCATTATCAGTGGTTGTAACGGTCACCTTGTCTTGTATGTTTAAATCTATGTGAATGTCTTTCAACATCTTAGCCAACACATCATACATGTGGCGCCCTATGAGCTTATGACAGGCTAAAGTAGATGCTTCAGTTTTTGCTAAAGAGCTCCAATGCCAGACTGGGAGATATGATCAGATGACCTTATTAAACAACCTTGGTAATTTCAAATTTCAGTCTTGTTTAACACAGACTAATCACAATTTACCCCACATGCGTGGCACAGCATTTCTATCACAGGGAAAACCATCTCACTCGTAATTATTGAGATTGGGAAGGGAATTACTGCTGAATGAAATGCGTGACCCTAGACCCCATAACATTCTTAAAAGCCCTATAAAGGTTGTGTTGGTGCAAAACATTAAAGTGAATTCAAGAAATTGTCAATATTGGAGATAGTGGGATTTGCAATTAAAACAGCAGAGCAGTTCTCTCATAGCATCTGAAAACAGAAAAACTAAGTAAAAAAAAAAGAAAAATTGCAATTGAAAGATTGCAAAGAATGCATGACAATTCATTTATTTTTTGGTGAAAAAGAATAGGAAAAACAGAGAAGAAATAATGTGGAGGGAAGGATTAAGAGGACAATGGGAGATTTGAGGGATGAATGCAGAAGGGAGAGATGTAAGAGAGAGAAAGGAGATGGCAAGGTATGTTAAGAGCAGACGAGAGTGGGAGAGGGAGAGACTTGGGGCATGACAGAGAGGCTTCTGACAAATTGGATCAAAAGAGTTCTTATCCTGAGAGTGTATAAAGAAAGGCGGAAGCCGTAGTCTGACAAGGCTATGGTTTGAGACCGAATAAAACAGTAAAGACAGAAAATAAGAAATAGTAGCTTTCTTTCTACACCATGTCTCCTTTTCTATCTTTTACCATCTGTCACACGCATCAGGAGGGAGAGACACACATGGTTCCAATACTTTAGGCCTGATCTACAGATCAATTATGTGGCCTGATAAAAGGGGTGACCAGAGACAAAAAACACTTTCTCTCTCTTTTAATTACACAGGCAGCGGCCCGATCTTCAGATTAGATACAATTCTGATAAATAGTACTTTGGCAGATTAATGTCTCACAGTGAATGGTTCAAATGAGACTGGTTGTTTATTTTCCAGCATGACCTTTTTTGAAGTTGAAGTATTTATTTTTTGACAACAGCAGAACATCATCCAAAACACTATGAGCCAAAACTATATTTTGATAATTGTAAAGATTTAAATTGATTTATTGAGATCTTGTTTGTATTAAGGTGCTGGAAACTCCTATTGTACCCCTGAGAGACAGGCATAACATGCACTGCTTTGGTGTATACAGTGGGTACAGCTAATTTACTTTAGGCCACTGAATAAGTGTAAAAATTAAGAACTTAGAATTCAAGGCTTCTACCTGACATTTTGCTGAGCTGAGGAACGGTCGGATCCTCCGGATGTTGTGGAGGGTGAATTGGCAGGTCTTCAATGGTGATTGACGCATCAATCATCGGGGAGCCCTTCGCTGGGAGGAAGAGCAGCTCTGTCTTCCCCAGGTTCAGCTTCAGGTGGTGGGTGGACATCCATGCGGAGATATAAAAATATAAAAGAGCACATGTGTACATGTAACTGAACACTTAAAAGTTTCTATTCATAATGAAAAATAAGTAAACTCACAGGAAGTGGAGTGATATGACACAAATCAGCAAGTGAGGCAATTCTTGGGGAAAAAAGGCACATTTAAATACAAATGTAGTAGTCTATTGTAGGCGCGCATATCCATGTTTTAGTTCAATGAAACATTCTCCTCTCTCGTTCTCAGCATATAAGGAGGTGTTTCTTTATGACACTTTGGGGTAATTCATTTGTGGGTATGTGCATCTCACGAGGGTGACAAGCTTAAATCATACTCTAGCACATACTACTTACGCTTCTACACTTCAAAGTTAACATTTTTGATTCTATCTATAAGCACTATTAAATCCCCCAAATTATGTTTTAAGTGAGAAACTAAAGCAAAGGAAGTTCTTAAATGAGCATCAAAACCTTAAATTTCACATATATGCACTAACAAGGTTTTCCTGCACACAGCTTTGACACCTGCTACAGTATTGGAGCTATGTTGGTCTACTATACTTCAAACAACATGTAGGCTACTGGGAATGGGCAGGTTACATGGGATTCAAACTTCCTCTCAAACAACAAATTCATTCTCTTAGAGTAGGTTGTCTGGTTGTCATGTAAAGTTGATTACATTATTCCTTTCCCTGTATAGTAGCCTATACAACATTTGAAGTTAATTTTAAGTAAGCTACACATCCATTCTTACCAGACCACCAAACTTCATCGACTGAGCTTTTTGTCTTGCTGGAATTTATGTGGTAGGCTTATCCTCAGTTATTTCCTTTTAGAATTCATGAGTACCACTTATTTGGCAAATATGATCCTGTTATTTATCAAAGTACCAGTTCAATATTATACAGATCAATGGACTGGTCACCTCTGTGCCAAATAATTACAAACATATTATAGTTTTTTATTTTTAATTGATGTTCATAAATGTTTTGAATTTTGTTTCACTTGTTGTAGTATACAATGTGTAAATAAGATGGAAAAATTGCGCTGTGCAAATTGTCTGAAGCAATGTATCCTTGAACAAAGCCTGCTTGATGTATAAGACTCATTCCAACCATATACTTAAAATTTTACTAATAATTTTATAATCTACTGTGAGTAATGAAACTTTCCTGTAGGAGGTGGACAAGAGATGGCCTTTATCTTTCTTTTTCAGAACTGTAATTGCTGAAACACATAAAGATTGAGGCAGCTGCTTTTTCATAGGAAGATTTAAAAAAACACTCAAACGCTAAAAATCAATAGGGGACCCATCCAGCCATGGTGCCTTTCCATTTGGAAGGGAATCTATTGCTTTCATTATTTTGTCCATAGATATTATTTGTTCTAGACCTAATTTCTCCTCCTTTGACAATGTAGGTAAGGAGATATTTTCCAAGGTCTGAAGTGTTTCCAAATTACACTGTGAACAAGAGTTGTGCAGACCCCTATAGTAATTTCTAAAAGTCTAATTTATCTGGAGAGGAGCCATTGTTATACGTTCATCCTCTTTTTTAATTTTTAGGATATTTCTTTCCTCTTTTTTCCTCTTTTTTTCTCTGCCAAGCCAACAATTTACCATCTCCCCTTGCTCTGCATATCGCTTCTTTGTCTTCAAGATTGACAGTTTGATAGATGATTTGAAAAATTAGAGTAGGTCTTTGGTTAAACAGTGTTGTTTCTCCACATTTTTTATATGTTCGCTACCCTCCAATCCATCTTTTGATTTATTTCTGTATGGAGGACAATACTACAGTATAATATTCTCCTGAATATAGGCATTCCGGGTGTCCCAAACTATTACGGGGTGCACAATGTTGTGTATGCTATCCAACAAAAAATTGGTCATGGTAACTAGCTTTTCAACCACATAAGTAGGAAGTCGAAGTTTATCGTTGGCTACGATGCAAAAGGTCTACTGGCTCAGTTACCTGGACATCAAAGCAGCTCAGTAATCCATTCAGTTCTCAGCTTTCTGTGATTGAGCTGACTGATGATTTCTTTAGCTATCTGGCTTCATTACATGGCAGCAACATAACAATAGCCAGCTAATACAACAATTCTAGATAGCTATTTAGCTTAACTACAACTACAGTATGAATTCATAGCTTACCACCAAGTTATAATTAATATGAAAAGAAACAAGTAAATAATCATAGGGTATTCCCCACCATAAATACAATTATCTTGAACAATGTAAAATGCTCAAGATCTAAATAAAATCCAGTAAATTGCACAATATTTAGTGAATTTATGCACATTTAATAAAATAGAGGTAAGTAGTCATGCATACAGTAAATACAAGGTTATCATGTTGACATGAGATAGCATTTCCAGTCCCATCTTCTGTGAGTGAATGAACTTGGATTTATATAGCGCTTTTTTTCAAGGAACTCAAAGCGCTTGTGAACAAGATAGCCTTTCCAAAATTAATAATATTAATATATTAATAATGGGCAATTTAATTATCCCTCTATTTACTGGGAAGTAGTTTCAGGTCAGGGTAAATGTGGAGATTACTTTTTAAAGACTTAAGATGATCAAACTATTCAAGCTTAGAAAACGGAGACTTCGGGTTTTTTTTATTGAGGTTTTAAATATTTTAAAGGGATTAACAAACTGAACTACCAAAGATTTTTTTAAGATAAGTTTGGTTAGCAGAACATCAGGTCACATGTGGAAATGAGTTCCTAGAAATGAGCTGGAACAGCTGGCCAGGTCAGGTAGTTGAGGCAGATACACTTGGGGATTTAAAATCCAAGCTTGATGCAGTATTGGATATTCTTTAGATTAGGAAATGACAAGCCTAGATGGGTGGGTTGGCCTGTGCTCATCATTATGCATTCTTATTTTCTTATGTATTCTTTCATTTTTAATTGATTAAGAGGAGGGATGTTGAATTTCTCAGACAGATAGATGAACAATCTTTATTAATGAACCAATATGCCAAAAGGGAAAGGGAGAAATAGGGAGGAAAGGAGGGCATTATTTATCTTACAGAGCGGGCGACTGGGATGGAAGATTATGGCAGGTCTGAAAACACTATACAAATATTTCAAGTTAAATAACACATTTCATTTAGGCACCATGTCTTTCATCCAGGAATATAAACACTTTACAGTTCACTGCCAATGTCAGAACACTTATCTGGCTTATGCAGAGAGAGATGGGTGGTGATTCACACTGGGGTGATGATTATCTGGTCTGATTAAGAGTGATGACAAAAGTCCATCACCCTTTACTCTTCATGTGCCGCAGGATCTCGGACTGACATACTGACTGAAAAATGAAAGACACAAAGAAACAATTTAACCTCCCCCCCATTTCTCACAATGCACTGACATGGACGCAGCCCAAGCTTGATCTCAAGGACAGATAAAAGGTGAGGCAAGTGTCTAATCTAACATGTGAAAGATGGAGGGAGTGTGTGTCTGCTCGTGTGTGTGTGAGAAAGAGAGAGACAGAGAGAGAGTGGGCAGAAGTTACAAAATGACATCCAACAGAAAGGACACATACAAGAAAGCGATGGCTCCAAATCATAGAAGACAGGAGGATTAGAGAAGGAGAGGAGATATAAAGGAAGATAACGGGAAAGTGCTAGAGAGAGCTCTAGAGAGAGAGAGCTAGAGGGAGATATTTTAGGGAGAGATGTACACCATTTTCACATATTAATACTGCATGACTTCAATTAAAAGGATAAGCAGTCTTTATTTCAAGACTGTTCTTGTTTGTATTTTACATGGAGAGAATTATCGACAGGGGAAACAGAGATTGTATGAGAGAGACAGCAAGGAAGAGTATGTGTGTTTGTGTGAGTGAGATTGAGATTGAGAGAAAGAGAGAGAGCTGTCACATTTAGGGAGCTGTAGCATTACGTAAGCTGACCTATCTTTTGCTGTAATCAGATCGGAGCCCTCACAAAATAATCTATAAACCACTGCAAAACAACACCAAACCAAAGCTGTCAAGAGAAAAGGAAAAATAAAAATGCACATGATACTGTGGCAAGATACAATCCATTTCACAGCTAAAGCACACATGCGGCACGTGATCCGCATGCATATTTCATCAGCTCCAGGACCACTTCTAAATTTGTGTATATGTTTCTCCTCACTCAAATTAATCTTGATGTTGTGGTTTCGCTGGTTTCAGATCTTGTGCTGATATCAATAATTAATCCAGTCCCGACCCAGAGATGAGTAGGCCTATGTTAACCTTGAAATGACTATAAACAACAATCTCCCTCATCAAAGATCTGTTTCTCATTCCCCATAATGTTTAGATTATTCCAGTGTCTATTGAGTTGGGCTCCAGGGCCCATATGTATAAAGCATCTTAAAATAGGAGTGCTGATCTAGGATCAGCATTTTAGCCTTTTACCTCATAATGGACATGGACAGGGGAAACCTGATCCTACTCTGAGATGCTTTATTCATACGGACACAGGTCCCTGAGTCAAAGACTTGTCATAAAATGTAATGATGTGACAGAAGAACTGTCAAATTGGTAAGAGTTCAGTGGTGAGGACTGGGTCAGGGGGAAAAAATACAAAAGGGAAACAGAATCAGTCCAATAAAGCTGTCTCTAGTCTGTCAACTGTCAATAATGACTGCAACAATATGTGGCCTGTCCATGTGTATGTGCACATGTGCATGCATACCAATGTTAATTTTGACATTAGTTTTTTATTTAGTCTTTTGACAAAACTGGCAAAATTCTAAATGAGTCCAATTTTACTCATGTCATATAATTTAAAAATCATTTTATTAGACAAAAATCCACGCATTTAGTCATACACGAAATAATCTTCAACAGCTTTGTAGTTATTGCCAAATTTGAAGTTTCTTATATTTCATGTTTGTAACATAATTGGTCACTTTTACTAGTTAGTATGCTGTTTGTTATCTACGATGTGCTACCACAAGACAAACGCACTTGTAGCGGTTACTGCTCGCCGCCAGAGGGCACTATTGGACAGATATTGTTTTTGATTGTTTAATTGTTTGATTGTCTTGAGTATCCTCAATGTTTCCTCCTGTGTCTTGTTTCACCCCCTTGATTATTAGATTTTTTAATTGTCTTGAGTTGTTCCTACTGTGTGTCGTTTTGCCCTTATTTAAGCTGCCTGGTTTCTTTAGTCTGGGCTCTGTCTTGAATGTTTGTTTCCTTGTGTTAGCTTGTGTTTGTGTTTTGGCCCAGCCATTCTGAATTTAGTCCTTGCTTCTTGGATTTGATTTTCATTCTGTGTTTTACTTAGTTCTCATGTTAGACTTTGTTCAGTGTTAATTAAACAATCTGTTTATTTTCGATCCCTGCCTCCTGCCTCATCTCTGCACTTGGGTCCTAGCTTCCTGCCACTGTTTCACACACTAATGTTAAAGAAATTGTAATGCTGTTTATATAAGTTAGTATTGAATAAGAAGGAAATAGGAAATCTGTACCCCTAAATGATAGCAAAAACATGAAGTCTTAAATAAGACTCACTTCTGTTTGAGCTACACTTCTGTCTTTCATTGCTAGTACATATCTGGCATTAGGTTCCATTACCACTAGCTTTCCAAACTATGTATGGTTTGTTTAATCAAATTAATCATTCTAGCTAGGTTGCTATTCAATATGCTATCTAGCTAGGTAGCTGACTTGCTATTTGATCCACCTAGCTAGCAATCTGATTTATAAGCTACCAAATATCTTCATTTATAGTGGTTATGAGCTGGTCTTCCAATTTTTAATTGTGTGGATTTTCTAGTGATGGGGTATTCCCTCCCCCCTTTTGTTTTGTGATTGGCTGGATTTCATGTCAAAGCATGGAAGTTATGCCAGGAGTGTAGTAGGGGTGGAACCAAATGCAGGCGCGAAAGAGACCCAAAATACGGAAATACGTTTATGGTATTTATTATCCACAAACATAAGCAAAACAATGTCGGTGGCGACACGCAAATAACTAACCAAACAAACCAAAATAATAAACGAACTGGAACAAACAAAGCTAGCTAAATCCAAAAAATCCAAAACACGGATATAACTAAACAGAGGAACTCTAATAATAAACAAAAACAAGAATCAGCTTTACAAAGACGTGCGATCATGAAACTGAAAGCGAGTTTGTCTAGGCGAAACTAAACAATGTCCAAGCAATGAATGGAGAATGCCAGTTCATTAAATATCCTCCTGGTAAGTGCTAACAGCTGTCTGTATTGACCTGGATTAATTTGGTGCATTCTTGGCGTGTCTTTTGCTTTTCCTGATTGGTGATTTGGGGACATTTCTGATTGCCGGTCGAATCGTTACAAGGTAGGCTCGAAGTAGACTGTATTAAAACGTTTTTTGATAACCCAAGCTTCAAAGCAAGCCAGGCAACTCAAACCAACACTTACCTGAGGCTCCATGTGAACATAGCATTACACGTCCGGATTCTTCTACTTAGATCTTAGTCTCCTCAGATTAGTGAAGTCATCTCCATTAACTATGTGGTTCTCTGTGGCTCAGTTGGTAGAGCACAGCGTTGGCAACGCTGAGGTTGTGGGTTCAATCCCCACTGGGGCCACATATACTGAAAATGTATGCATTCACTACTGTAAGTAGCTTTGGATAAAAGCTTCTGCTAAATGGCGTATATTATTATATTATATATTATTATTTATTTCCCATCAAACTGGATAAATTACATGTCCCCCATTGTAGCCTTGCAAAAATTTTAGGTGACTTCTCATCAAAGCTAAACAATTGCAGAATGCTGGACTTTTTCTCCCCAGGGTTGCTGCAACATGCAGGGCCATCTATTGATGACATTTGCATTTTTATTCCACTTCCGAATAAGAAAGAAAGTGTCACGCCACTTTACTGACAGGTGACTTCCAATGATATGTGTGCATGTCACTACTTTGCAGTAGTGATTGCATGTGTGTGATTTAATTATTTATATTATTATTATTATTCCCTGGGTAATTTTGGTTTTGTCATATTTTGGTCAAGAAAGGGAAACATTTAATATTTTTTTATTATCTTCATAATGCTGTCTCGTTGTTGGTGAAATAAAATGTAAAAACACCTTTGTGATGTATATTTTTGTCATTCATTTTATTGAGGAATTAACACTGATGCTTATGTTGCATCAGTGCCAGACCACTCCGTTCTGCTACCTCGAGACGCCTAGCACCTCCCCCCCTCCGCACCTGCGCTTCCCGGTCACGTCTCCTGTCGGTTCTGGCTCCACGATGGTGGAATGACCTTCCTGTGGAAGTCAGAACAGCTGAGACCCTGGCCACCTTCAAGTGACGACTGAAGACTCACCTCTTCAGGGTGCACCTCTCCCCGTAGTCCTGTTAACTTAGAGACATAGTTGCTTAGTTTTACACGTCTACTTGTTTATGTATTGTATTAGGCTTAGGCATTATTTTCTGCATTGATTGCTTTATTGCTACCTCTGAATTGTGGCTACAGATTTACCGACAGGGTCCTAGTTTAACTATGTGGTTGCTCCTAGCACCCAGGAATTGTACTTCCCACTAGGGTGGCTTTCAGCTAAACTGTTCTTGACTACGGTTAACACTTTGTTGTATGTCGCTCTGGATAAGAGCGTCTGCCAAATGCCTGTAATGTAATGTAATGTTATGCATGCAGGGGGAGGGGTGGCGGTGACTGCCCCTACATTCCTAAAGGTATGTGTAGAATGTGTAGAATACATACACACATAGCAGCACTTATTCTCTCAGTATGTGTATTGTCGGATAGTAAGAGTGGGCTGGGGAAGGATTGAAACAGTAATGCTGCACTCACCAGTGTGACGCTGTCTTACCTGAATTGGTGCAGCACAATCCACCATGTGCACTTCTCAACCATGATGTCCATGAATTGGTTCAATATGCAAGGCAAAACAGACAAGGAACAAATATCAATCTAGGGTGTGAGCAGGCAGTTTAATCAAGAGCAGCCTGTAAATAACTTTACAGAAAGAACACAGAGAGGGATGATATGGTCAGGTTGCAGCTCTATTAACACACTTTATATTGGTGATTTGGCAGTTACCTTTTCTTCCGAACTATTGGAGGTTCCAGTTGGTAACAAGAGTATCTGGTTCTTTTTGCAATATACTGTATGAATAGTCATGAAGAGGCATACACCATCTCTTTCGAGTAATTGTGTAATTACCTTTGTAAATTGGTTTCACATGTGTTTCTGATTATCCTTTAATTGTCTTACATCTGTCAAGTGTTTTATCTGCTGTTATGGCCCTCCCTCCTCAATATACTGTATACAGTTTTTTTTCTCAATTCTCAATTGAAGGACCAGGTGTCCAAAACATGTCATCATTTGTTAGTTCAGTAAACTTTTCTGAACTCAAGGAAGTTGCATCCAAAACAGCTTTATTCTCTAAACACATTTATACCCCAAGCATGGAATGGAAGAAACAAGTGATGACGTCTGTGTTGGCTGCCCACGTGAGGACCGATTGCATATGCAAGGTGCCAAATCTTGAATTTTGAGTCAGGAATAATTTTGCAATGGAAGGCAAATGGTTTCCTCTTGATCTTTAATTACTGCCATGTGCGGTGGTGAGGATGTAGCTTGCTAACGGCTCCCCCATAATCAGAGCAGTGTCTTTGTTTTAACGTTAGATGGCGAATAGGCTATATTAATGCTATACATATGGTGATAAGGCGATAGGGCACAGTGAGAGCCTTCAAACAGTGTCCTATCTTACATCTTATCTCCCAGACATGAGCATTCATGTGTATGCTTATGTAGTCTGCATGTCCGGTAACCAAACTACAAGAACTCATTAAATGTACAAATATGCCTATGCAGTTGTTGTAGACCAACATAGTCACAATTATATTTTTGTAAATATAACTTTCAACATTCAAGGAATTCAAGCTGTTTGAAATGGTACAAATATTTTTTAAATAAGTCCTTTCTCAGCAGGTTTCTCACATCTGAATGGAAATGAATGCATATCCTTGGTTTCTCACTGAGGACTACAGAAAAAGCAGTCTTCAATCAGCAAACTGTCTCCCTCCTGTGGTTCCAGGTATATGGAGTGCTCCAATGCACTCCTCTACTTTTCCCATGGAAGGGCGGGGGCACTGGGGTATAGCTGGGCTGGCAGTGTAGTGTAATGGTTAGTGAGCTGGGCTTGTTACTCAGAGGTTGCGGGTTCAATTCCCAGGTGGGGCATTGCTGTTGTACCCTTGAGCAAGGTACTTAACCTGAATTGTTTCAGTAAAACATCCAGCTGTATAAATGGATGTAAAGAAATTTAAACTTTGTAAGTTGCTCTGGATAAGAGCATCTGCTAAATGCCTAAAATGTCAATGTAAGCTGTCATTTTATATGGTTTTGAAAATAAGCTATGAATTTGCCAATAAGTAATCTGGAAAGATTGTAGGGGTTACATTTGTTATAGCCTGATGCAAATAGTAACCTTAATGCTCCCACTACCACAAATCGCAAACCTTAAAAATATTTTCTCATCATATGCATTTTAAAGTCATTTCAGGTATTTATAAAGAGGTTATTAATATATTTATAGATTTTTTGTGGATTTACCTTGCGGTGATGGAAAATGGAGTAGGCAACAGATGCCAAAAAGATTATTTTTATTGTCTTCATGGACAGATGACAGAGTGCAGGTGACTATTTACAATGTGCAGGTGTCACAAACCCAATTCTCAGGTTCTCTATGTACCTGGCCACACCATCCTAGCTCACTACCTACCATGAGAAAACGGCAATCTGCTTACAGTCCTTTCCTACAAACTGACAGGGTGTCCACCACAGAACACCCTGACGGTGCTCCTAGTGGAGCAACCCCTTTCCGGAAGCCATCAGATTCAAAATCTGTCTCTAGGTCTTTGGTTAAAGCAGTGGTAGTCACACATTTTTGCCAGGGAGCCACATTAGCAGAACTCAATCATCAAGAGATGACATGGCATGATGTGTTGTCTGTTCGCATAATGTTTTTAAATTAAAAATAAGCACCAAATAGAGCACATAACTTTGAAATTGTCCAGATGATATATAGATATTGTATGGCTTTTATAATAATCATTTTGACAGGTTGGAATGTGACCTTTTTGACCTCATTAGACACGGTGTCCAATGATCCTGTTTTTGGAACAAATTTATTGACCTTTTGACATCGTTAGACACGGTGTCCAAAATGGTGTCTAGCTTCATAGACATCAGTTTTTTTGTTTTGAACAATACGGATAGGGCTTAGACTCGTATCTTAAAAAAATTCAAACTCACATTGGCAAGCCGATGCCTAGTTGTTTTTTCTGCTGTAAGCGCTTCGACTCTAACGTTCAAAACAGTTATAAAAATCACCAAAGGGTCGATACTATTCGTAGGCCACGAAATCTTAAATCTTAAAAAATGTAAACTAAAGTAGCTAAAATAGGTGTTTTTTGTTAGTTAACATAGGCTACTGCCATCTTTAAAATAAAATATCAACACACTATACGTATCTTTTAAAAAATTATACGAAAATGGCAAGCCAATGTCTAGCTGTTTTCCTCTGTAGCTGCAGATTGCTCCATCTGCGCAGCGATGTGTGTGTGTGTGTGCTCCAACATACGCAAACGGCGATGTGGATGTGTGCTCCAACGTACGCAATTGCTTTGTCACAGCACTGGTTTCTTGTTCCACAACACCTGTTTTTTTTCATTAAAATTACATTTTGCGATTCCCACGGGGGGGAGTTGGGGATCCAACGATGGGTATCCCATCTCAGGGGTCGGCAACCTTTACTATCAAAAGAGCCATTTTTGGCCCCTCTCCCACTACATAAAATTCATCTGGAGCCACAAAACCTATTTGACCCTTAAAATGAAGATAACACAGTGTATAAAGTTGTATAGTTATACTATATATACAGAGGGATTGGAATTTATTCACCAGCTTATTTCTAGTATGTTTGACAGAAGTTATCAAGTTTTTAAGGCAAAAGGAGGTCATACAAGATAGTAATTAATTCCATTTTTTTTGTCCATAATATCATGGAAAAATCACTAAAAATACAAAAAACATATTATAGGAACTAAAATAGGAAATATATGTGTAAATATGTGTGTTTTTGTCACCCACTGTAAAATAACTATAGTTTGTTGCATTTGTGAGATTATAGAACAACAAAAAGAAAACTGTTGACATGTTATTGCTGTTTTTACCTGTTATAACAAAGGAAAACCTCAAACTCTTATGAAGAGGATAAAAAAAACACGGGAATGTGTAGACCTACTTTGAAATAAAACACAGAACCATGCAGGTCTATTTGAGTCCTTCCCTTATTTGTGGAAAATGTATAAAATAAAAAGTAGCCCACTTTGAAATAAATAAAACGTATAGCTGCAGCCTAATAGCTTTAAAAAGAGTAAACATAAAAATAGGCCAGTTTGTATTTAATTATGACTTAAGTCAATTTCATTGTGTTGTCATCCTCTTCTGTTTTTTCCTCAGCCACGTACAGCAATCAGCCATCGAGTCTGAACATAAAACACAACTACATCAGCTCAGGTTCTAAAATAAATATTACTTTTTTGCAAAATAATAGCCTATTAAATGATAGTGTTCTCACCTGTTTAATGTGATTTCTGTTTCTGAACATCACTGCAGAGCTTCTCTATATTAGGGCTGTAAGACGTGACTTTGATCTTAACACAGGACTGCAGGCTGTCATCTGTGAGGCGCGAGCGATATTTTGATTTTATGTAGTTCATGCTTGAGAAAACCTGCTCGCAGAATTATGTGGATCCAAAGATGGACAGGACTCCAAATGCATACTTCTTCATGTTCATATAAGTGTCGGGAATGGCATTCCATGTTTCAAACACAAGTTTGTCGGGTTTGGGGAGGTTTTCAATATTGCTCCATTTGTGCTCCCGAGTGAGAATAGCCTTCTGACGGGCCACATCTTCGAGATCAGTTGTCAGCCTTTTGAACTTGGACAACCATAACTCTTTATATGCTTTCCAGGAAAGTTTTTGCGTGTTCCAGACAAGCAGCAAACCGTTTCAGCACTTCTCCCCTGGACAGCCACCGGACTTTGTTATGCAGCAGGAGATCCAAATATGTGCTCTCGACTTCATCTAGCAATGAACAGAACTGTCGGTGGTTTAACCCTTTTGCTATTATTTTGTTCACTATCTGAATGACAAGGTTCATCACCTCCATGCATTCGGAGAGAAATGTTTGAGCGCACAGTGCTTCTTGGTGCAGGATGCAGTGAAACGTCAGCAGCTTTCGATCCAGCGATTTCTGAAGTAAAGTCACAAACCCCTTCTGTGCTTCTCTCATACTGGGTGCCCCATCAGTAGCCACTGACACCATGTGGGTGGTGTTTATTTCTTTGGCTTTTAAATAATTCACCACAGCCTCACAAATGTCCTCCCCCCATGTTTGGCCTTTTAGCGGTATCAACTCAATGAGTTCTTCCTGTGGCCCATCAGAGTTCACATATCTGCATAACAGCGCTGTCTGCTCTATATCGTTTACATCACTTGACTCATCACAGGCGATTGAGTATGCTGGAGCTGAATTAATCTCCTCAATTTGTTGACTGGTTTCTGCCATCTTAATGGTTCTGTCCTTGACGGTCTTTGCAGAGAGTCTTTGCTATGGGTGTATAGTTTGCATATCTCAAATTTTCTGAACAATTTCACGTTTGTTTTTGAAGTCTGAGAATAGATGTTCTGATATTTTAATGAATGATTCTTTCATGTATTCTCCATCTGTGAACAGCTTTCCGCGCCACAAAACTAGCAGCAGTAGTTGAGTTTGGAGATTTGATCCACTTCTTGAAAGTAGATTTGCTCTGCTCAGCTTTCCGCAGCAGTTCCGAAATCGTTTTTTTAATTTCATCTCCAGCTTGGTACTTTTCAGCAAATGCTGTGTGTTTGTTCTGGAAATGTCTTTCAACATTACATTAATTTCTCACCACATATCAAGCATACAGGTAAGCCCGCATTGTTAGGAGTGAAAGCAAATAAATCTGTCCATGCTGAATTAAACTCTATTTTCCTCCGAGACTTTTATTTTTTTGGATTTATCCATGGTTAGCTTACCAGGGGTTGGAAACTCAAAGATTAGCCACCTTCAGACGGCAGGGAGAGGCGCCGGGGATGTGACGCATATTTTAATTGACAAAATAACACTTTTTTTTATTTCAGTGTCACAGTATCACCTCGATCTCCAAAATAAGGTGTTCCCTTTGAAAGAAAAAATAAAATAAAAATAGCCGTTATTTATTTCCATATATAATTTTTTTTCAAAGTTGCAGGGAGCCCCACTGCAGAGGGTCTGAAGAGCCACATGCGGCTCCAGAGCCGCGGGTTGCCGACCCCCGTCCCATCTGAACACCAATAGTTTTCGTATGACACTTACGAAGCGGTAATTTGCTTTGAACATTGCTTTGTCGCAGCACTGGTTTCTCGTTCCATGACACCTGTTTTTTTTTCATTAAAATGACATCGCGATTCCCACGGGGGGAGTTGGGGGATAAATGCATTCTCCATTTCAGGGGGAAATGGGGACATCTGTGTTTTTAGTAAACTCACAACCTTTTGCTGAGGGGGGTAAACACACCAAGGTAATATTTTGAATTGTAATGAACAAGTCTGGTTAGCGGGCCAGGATAAGTTAAGCACTTTTTTTCTATTTTTTTCGATACACATCTTTTAAATTTAAATTAAATGACGTTCAAAACAGCTGTAAAAACAGGCACAGCTAATATAAATGTACGGCCGTTTTTCTGGACATTTTGAGAAAATCTGTCATAAGCGTCATACTGCTATGTCTCATTATATCTGCCCTGGTGCCCCGAAAAAAGTAATTCAGTTTAAAGCTAGGGTCTTGCTGGAATCTACAGAATCATTGGAGCAACAATGGCCTACTTCAAACGAAAGAATTTGCGGCTACAAATTGGATACAGTGAGGGGGACAGTCAAGCTGTATAATATGGAAAAGTCTTCAGTGTTTAATGCAGACACAACTTTTATTGAATATTTTGTGGATGACTGGTACAAAGTCAGAGAAGAGTGGGATTTGTGTTTTTTTAAAAACCCATAGAACGTATTCACTGTTTTTGAATGAATTACAAGACACCCCAGAGCGTATAAACAGGATACATTGTGTTCAAATTGAGGACGTTGGTGAAGAGCGGCTTGTTTTTAAAGAAATCGCATTGTCGCTTCTTCAAAATATGAAACAGGAAACGGAAAGCACAATCGCTTTTCTTTGGAAAGATTTATGTGAACTGACCACTTACTTTAAAAAAAAAAAAAAAAGATAGACCAACTGTTTTTGTGGTGGAAGGAACAGAGGGCGTTACATTTTCTTTCTAGAAAATTATAACAATCCAATCAACCTAGGGTCTCAAACGCCCCCACGCTCCGCTCCCGCCCAATCATTCATTTTTACCCCCGCCTCGTCTTTGTCTTGTCTGTATTTAAAGGATTCGTGGTTATCCGTTTTAAACATCTCTAAACATCCAAACTGCGGGAAAAGAAAAATGGCTCATGTCTCTAACAGCAAAGATGACAGCCCCTGTGACGGGACCATTGACTTTGACGACACCTCGGTATGGCTGCAGTGTTTGGGAAAAGAATTGGGCGAAAGCAACCTGACCTTTCTACCGCCAACACCTCCTAACAACCCTATGCCTGACAGTGTTTCCACATTCAGGACTGTTAGGTTGATAAAAGCGTCAATAGCCTGTATCTTGGACTATATTATTGAGCAGGACTTGAAAGAGACCTGCTATGGGTGTATAGTTAGCCACCCTAGTCAGATTCAACACAGTTGCCTTTATGAGCCTGATCAAAATTATTTATATTTTAATGATGAAAAAATATATAAAAGACTGTTTCACCCTTGTTTGTGCTACATTCTGGAAGTGCTGCTGCTATTGATTGGAGAGCAATGTTCTACAGAGAAAATTAGAGGTATTGCCGAAGTGGTTGCTTTTGACCTGAGGCACGAGCCATACATTCGTCAGACTCTGACTGCCATGAAAAATAGTCTCCCCGAAAAGTATTGAGACAAAGTTTTTGGAAAAACTTTGGAAGCTTGGATAAATAAGTCCAACCCCCGAAAGCTGGAGACATGGGAAACGGAATATGAAGCCTCTACCGAATAAGAAACGATGCCTTGACTGCGGAGGTAAACGCGATCCTGTTCAAGATAATAGAAAATAAAGTTTCAAACCTGGACATCTTTACAAGCCACTAACCACATCCTAGTGCAAATATTGCGTTCCTAGAAATGCTTATGGACCGTGTGAGACAGGTTTCTGCTACAGCCTGGCAAGAAGTGTTGGCAGAAACTATAGATTATACATTGTCGCCACATACCCATTTACAGGAACTTTTTACATGTCTGTTTCAAAATAATTGGTTATGTAGGACTGTTAACATTTTGGTTGTATTTACATATGTAACAGCTTTATGTACAATTAAAATGTGTAGAAGTGAAAATGTAGATGTTGTTAAGGTTGCCGAATGTTTGACGGCATCACTTATTGAAAAAAATGCTAGAGCCTTTGTGAAATGTATAAAGTTCCTTAATGTAAAGCACCAGGGGTGTGATTTGTAAAAATGTGTATATAAGTTTTTAAACAAATTCAGACTGAATGTCATTATTCTTTAGCCATCTAACAATGGCAGAACGGTTGATGAAAATAATAAATTCCAGGGTTATATGAGGGGAAAGAGAATTTTCACCGGGTGTTAAAAGAAACAACGGGCTTGAGGTTCAATAATGGCCAGGTTACAGAATGGTTAGCCGGCCAGGATGCATACATGCTGCATCGAAATGTGTCTTTAAGTTGTGAAGTTGCAAAAGCCTTTACGCACATATTAAAGCAGGGGAGAACACCAGTGAAACTACAAACGGACAGGGGTAAAGAGTTTTTCAACAAGGGTTTTCAAAATCTTATGAAAAAGTACAACATTACACATTTTGCTACAGGAAACGATGTCAAAGCATCGGTAGTGGTAGTGGTATCAACGCCAGAAAATACATTGATGTAGTGCAAGATATGGTTAGTGCTTACAATCAAAGTTATCACAGCAGTATTAAAATGAAACCTGTTGAGGTAAATAGTGAAAACGCCTTTAAAGTTTTTAAAACTTTATATGGACTGTTTCCACTCCGGGAGAAAGAAAAAAAACTTAGTTTATGGCACGATAAAAAACAGAGTTTATGTTATGGGTCCGGCAGAATGTTTAATTAGGACCCATGGCACTCTAGCTATTGCTAGGATTGCAACCTGGGGAATACTTCCCCGTTGAGCAGGGTTCATTTCCCCACCCTGTAGATATACACGCTGGGTTCTATACAATGTTAATATATACTGATGTCATCGAATATCAGAGGGTAGGAAATAGCTTTGTTCCACTTTTGAGGTGTGTACATATATCAGGACAAAACAAAGATGTGATCACAATTACGTACGACAAGCCGCATTACGTACCGGTCAGCAAGCATCATATTGATGACATAGTCATCGAGGTCAAATCAGATAAAAACAAAGATATCCCCTTTCGCTATGGAAAGCTTGTTGCAAAATTATATTTTAGACCTTCAAAGCAGTCTTTTTGCACTTAGCAATGGTTACGACGCCCCATTATGTGGACCCTCATAAATTGTTATACGTCTCAAGCCGGACATGGCCAGCCGTGTTACCACGGCAGTGCCGTTATGTATGGAGCAGGCCTCGGAGGGCTGTTTAGGGGACTTTTTAGAGGCTGTTCCTTTTTTAAAGAAAGGCTTTAACATCGCAAAACTGCATCTGAAATCAGCTGCAAAGAATAATATCAGTGATGTAGTAAGCAACGTCATATCCAATCGCACGGCTTGAAAACAAAATCGGCAGTTTCAGGAAAAAGTTTGCCAAGCCTATTGATTTGAGGGGGGATTGGGAAGTTGCTCTTGCAGAGATCCAATATCCTCATACCTGGGGATTCTCAATAACCGCTAAGGAACCGCTAATTTCTTGCGAATTGAGTTTAGGTTATTACAAAAATATTATTCATGAAATTAACAGAGCTATTTTTTTCCATGATAAGATCATGGATTTACCGGCGTCGTTTATAATCAACACTCATCCTAAAGCCAAGCCCAGAGAACATTGGCTGGCTATCTACATTACAGAGGACTCCTCTGGGGATTTTTTTGATTATTATGGCAACCCTCCAGATTTCCTCTACTTCTCGAAATCCCTAAATGCGTTCTTGCTATTAAACTGCCATATAATTATTCCCGTCAAGTGCAAGACATGGTCTTGATCACCAAATAAATTATGTTATGGTTTTAAAGTTTGTTCAGCATAAAAGAAACATGCATATTCTATCCGGTCCAAAGACAATGAGTAATGGCATATTTTTATTCTCAACATTTTGCCTGATTGATTCGGGGGAAGGGAAGGTTTTTCAACTTTTCCATCAAGGTTATTCGTTTGCTGCTATAATGTCCATGTATAGTGATAACTTTATACAAATAAATTATGTTATGGTTTTAAAGTTTGTTCATAAAATACAACCTTTTATGCATAAAAGAAACATGCTTACTTGTATACAAAATGTGTGCTCTGGCAATATGATTAAGGACTGTCATGGTTGTTGAAAAAAACACACAATTTAAGACAATGATTGAACATAATGGCATATTTTTATTTTAAAAAGTTCGGGCATCCAATCTCCAGGTTTACTACTACTGCATTGTAGTTTATCCATAAGTGTGTACAGTTCTAGTCGAGCGTAGGCTGTCGTGAACACATTGACATTACCGGGAGTCACCGGATATTTAGCGTTATACTTCCATTGCACCAAGGCCGTTTCCTGGCTCAAAAAAGAAAAGTATGCAATGTCATACTCGTTGGAGAACATGTATTGCAGAAACTGATCCGGAGCCCTAATCAATGCTGTTTTTACCATGTCTATTCTTTGGCCAAATTTTCCCCAAAGGCTATTCAGAAAGAGTTTAGATATTTGTAGTTTGGCTTGATTTACACAGATTTTGTCCTCCTGCTTACCTTTTAAAAAGGTCTTTATGTAATTGGTAAAAAGAGAATCTATCTTTTCTGCAAAATGCCACACTTCATACATTGTGGCAACTCTGTACCCTTTCTCAACAGCCTTTTTAAGTTCAACACTACACCAGACACCTGAAAGAGCCCTCTCATTGTCAGAATGCACACATTTGTTGTCTTGATTTAGGGACTCGCAACAAGTTCTGCAAAGGGTAGCACTGGTAGGAACAGATTTCGAGGAGGATAGACTTTTGCCTTTATGAACCCAAAATAATGATCAAGGCGTTCGAAATCGTGAAATATGATCTGTGGATGACCAATCGGGTACTCTTTCACCTTATTCACGTAGGGGTAAAGTGAGGTGAAATCATAATAATCAATTTTCTCCCCCGGCTGCACAGTGTAATGCAAGTTAACCCCCGAAAAGAGCTTCACACGTTTCCAAGCGCTCTGGAAAATCTGGAAAATCAAAGGTCTTTTTGAGCCCTTCCCACTCGTGTTACCATAAAACCTTAACTCTCAAATTGTAGGTCATTTTTAGATTTTCTATTTTATTTAGGAAATGTTGATGCATCAAGCCAAATTGAATTTTTGTTAGGGAGTTGACTGTGTTTGAGTCTAAACATTTTTGGCACCCATGGTAGAAACATCCGGCAAATTCATAAGCTGTGCGGCGTCCGGCAACCTCAGAGTAACCATCAACGTAATAAGGACCTATTTTGGTTTCGCCGTGGTTGAGAGCATGCTGTATAGGAACCTTAGAGTTAGCTGCCAAATATTCTAACCATTGAATGGATGCACTGGAGAAAGACTTTTGCGACCGATTGTATTTCTCCGTTGATGTCATGGTTATGGTGTCTCTCTGTAAAAAATTTGTCCTGAACATTTTCATACATACGGAAGCAATAGTAAGACACTGCAGAGGATCAGGGCCTCCACAGCTCAACACCCCAGATCTAAACCTTAAACACGCTTCCCGTGAAATGACTAAGTCGTTTTTACAGTACATGGCCATTTCACTTCTGAAGTCAAAAACCCCACCAGACACAGAATCATACCATTTAAAAAAGCAGACCTTTCTTGCGGCATCATAGTATCAACCCTATAGTACTCTGTCGCGGGGTAGGGGCCTATGTAATGTTGGTTCTGTGTGGTGTTCCAAAAATGGGGGAAATACCCCTTCTTGGCATTTGTAAATCCCAAGGCCTTCGGCATAGCACTAAGCTTCATTGATTAAAAAACTGAGACTGTCAATGTACCTCTGTTTAAAATTGGTATCTGTGAAGCATAGGAGTTTACTGCCTTGAGCAATCTCTGGGGTAAAACCTTGCTTAACTAATTCATTCATCATCAAGTAACCATCATAACCCCTGGAATTATGTGCGATAAATGTATATCCTCTGTATTTTAGCCTTCTGTATTTGCTGAAAAAAGCCTTAACACACGTGTCCCCCTCTGATGCCCAGCATCCCCCCTTAAAATCTATACAGCAGACATAATTGGCTATGTGTACTCCAGTATCTTGCCGGTATTATTGTCCGGACACCGATTAAACACCACAGTCTTGACATCCAGAATTTGTTCAAATTTACTAATGTCTGTAAAGGCCACACAATGCTGTTCCGAAAACCCTGCGGAAGTTTGTAAAGCTCGGCTGATATTCACGGCCTCAACATCCGTGATTTCGGGTTGTAAAAGCTTAGACACGCAAGCAGCAAAACAGATTGTTGCCCGGATTATAAAATATAAAGAGGTGTTTCATTTTAAGACTAATTATTTTATCTAATAAAATACTGGACAACTTCCTGCGTGGGGCCCCGCCATTAGGATTACGTATAATATGCACCACTAGCTCCAAGGTTTCATTTGTAAGTATATCAAAGTTACTCTGTACAACATTCTCAAGCATTGTGAGAAAAGTATCTACATTGACCTCACCCCTCGGTAAACGGACCGAAACATGATTAATCAATGAATCACTCCGTAATTCTAGCTGTAACAGATCATTTTCACCAGCTAGCTCTGTGACTCTCTGTTTAAAAGAGTCTCCAGGGTTTCTAAAACCAGAGTATAAAATTCTGCATAACTTTCAACGGCGCAAAGCCTTGCAAAATTGAACTGCTGTCTAACTTCAATATTATTGAAGCATTCCCTGTGAACTTGGTTTGGTTGTGGGTCTTCGTTGCGACCCGGGCTTGCGCCACCGCCTTGTTGTAAGCTATGCAGTGCATTATCCAAATTATCAAAGATGGAAGTATCCATCACCCGATTTACAGTTTCTACCATAGCTTCCAAGTGATCGGGGTCCTGCTGATCAATAATTGTATTAGCCGCATGTCTCATTTCAGTGGTTGAATCCTCGTTATTTAATTCATCAATCATTTCTAGTAAACAAAGATTGATATCCTCCTCCTCCTCCTCTTCAGAAATGTCAGTGTGCAGCAGCGTTAATTTCGTCAATGCGTATTCTTTTGCCATGTTCTATATCCTCGTCAATTTCTTCAAAAATCGAGTTCTGTTGAGGGCTATGTGACATGTAACTATTGTTATTTTGGGGTGTGTAAGGATCATTAATTTGATTAACCACATGTCACATATTTTTTTATTTAACCTTTATTTATACAGGTAATCTCATTGAGACACGGGGTCTCATTCTAAAGAGAGACCTGGTCAGACAGCAGCAGCAATTATACATACAAAGTTACAGACAGACATAACATTCAATACAGAGACATTAATACAGAGACGAGATAAAAACAGATCGAAGTGTAAAAGTGCTAAGATAACCGGATTTTAACTCCTATGTACAGGAGCAAACCCCCACAGACGCTCTCTCCAAATTATATAAAAGTAGCTTAAAATCTCCAAGGGGAATCAAGCTAGACAGCTTCAGTTCCTGCTGTAATGTATTCCATAGGGCGGCAGAGAAGGAGAAGGCCTTTTTACCAAGCTCTGTACGAACTGAGGGGATGGAGAGTGTGATAAAGCCCTGGGAGCGTAGGCCATAGCAGCTCAGTTTGTGTGATATGTAAGTGGATAGATAAATGGGCAGCACACCAAGGATGGATTTATAAATGAAGTTATACCAGTGTAAAGCTCTACGCATGGATAAGGAGGACCAGTTGACTAAAGAATACAGAATGCAATGATGTGTGAGAGGTTTACAACCGGTTATAAATCTCGAAGCTCCATGATAAACAGCGCCCAACAAACAAAGAGAGTGGGCTGATGCGTTCATATATAAAACATCCCCATAGTCCAGGAGAGGGAAGAAGGTGGCAGCAACAAGCCGTTTCCTGGCATTAAAAGAAAAATAAGATTTGTTCCTAAAAAAGAAGCCCAATTTTAATTTCAATTTCTTTAAAAGAAGATCAATATGACGCTTAAAAGAAAGGCTGTCATCAATTGTGATGCCTAAATATTTATAGGTAGTCACAGTCTCAATAGGGGTACCTTGTAGAGACATGATGCAAGGAAGAACAGCTGGCACCTTCTTTTTTTTTGCAAAAGAACATGGCCTTGGTTTTGTCTGCATTTAACACCAGTCTAAGGTGGGACAGGTGCGACTGAATAGTGTCAAATGCAGACTGCAGACGTTCAAATGCCAGGGCGACAGAGCTTGTACAACAGTATACAATCGTATTGTAGGGAAATTTTATGAGACATGTACCGCATGACATTTTAGTGAAATGGATTTTATTAATTATCGCTTCCATATTATGAGGTCAATCGTACCACGTTGAACCTCTGCTTTTCTCTGGAGCGATTTGGGGAACATGATCCGGACAAACAATACAATACAATACATTACGTAAATACAGACAACATATGCCGCGGACATTGCGTTTGCCCCTACTCTGTAACAGCCATATAGGAGTCGAAGGGCTTAACCTCTAGAACCCACATCATAGACAACTAATTCCATGGCGAGCCTGGTACCCCGAGATTTCAAGACTTGAAGCGTTCACTGCCTGACTACAGTACAGCTACTGGGACATTCTAAGTCTAATCGAAGTTCAGTGGCATCAGAACTTAGAGCATTCGCTGCCGGCATATGCAGCTATTCGACATTCTAAGTTCTACAGAGTAGTGTTATCGGGAGTCGGAGCATTCGCTGTCTGTATGCAGAACAGCGAAGTCAACATTCCGAGTCCCGCCACCCTAGATCTCGGTGATGGCGGCGCGGCTGTTGCCTGCAGCGACCTCTCCCAGCGACTATGCAGTACCTTTGTCTATGTTGTACTTGTCTACGTCTGTGTCAACGAGTGGAGTGGGGGAATATGTGTACGATCGCCAGCTTCTGCTGGATATTCGTAACAAAGACTTCTGCTACGAGAAACACTGGCTGAGTGTAGTGAGCGAGCTTGGACTACTGCGGCGCAGAGGCCCGTGGAAGCCTGCGGCTCCGCTCGGGGAACCACCGGTGAGGAGACAGCGAAAGCAGTGCGAGAGGACGCGAAGCGGGGCATGCGCGGAGGAGCGCATGCTAGGCTAACGGCTAACCCACACAAGCCGGCAGTTCCTACGATCATGCTGGCAAACGTACGTTCCCTCGACAGCAAACTGGATTATATCAGACTCTGGAGAGCTTCCCAGCGCAGCGTCAGAGACTGCTGTGTCTCGGTTTTTACCGAGACATGGCTGAATCAAAACATTCTGGATGCAGCGGTCCAGCTGGATGGGCTAACTCTCCATAGAGCCGACCGAACAACTTTATCTGGTAAGCTGAGAGGAGGGGGGCTGGCTATCTACACGAACAATCTGTGGTGTCAGGATGCCAAGGTGGTTTCCACACACTGCTCACCGCACATAGAGTACATGACTGTAAAATGCAGACCCTTTTACCTGCCGCGTGAGCTGTCGGCGGTCGCCATTGTAGCAGTTTACGTACCACCGAGTGCTAACGTGAAGGAGGCTATGAGCGAGCTCTACCACAACATCAGCTTGCAGCAGACAGCAAACCCTGATGCTTTCTTCATGGCTGCTGGAGATTTCAACCAGGCAAGTCTCAAGTCTGTGCTACCGAAGTTCTACCAGCATGTGAAATGTGCAACCAGGGGAAACAACACATTAGATCTTGTGTATACTAACATCAAGAACTCTCTTGGGGCAGTCCCCCTCCCCCACATCGGCAACTCTGACCACCTGGCTGTTATGCTGACACCTATATACAGACCTAGGGTGAAACAAAATAGACCAGCACTCAGAGAAGTCAGACTGTGGCCACAGGAGGCAATCCCATCACTGCAAGATTGCTTTGAGAGAACACAGTGGGAGATTTTCAGAGAGGCAGCAAGTACGAATGGCATCACTGATCTGCAGGAATATTCCATTGGCTACATAAGTAAATGTATAGATGATGTGACTGTTGTAAAAACCATCAGGAAGCGTGCCAATCAGAAACCTTGGCTGACTGGGGAGGTCTGCTCACTGCTGAGGGCCCGTAATGCTGCTTTTAAAACTGGAGACATGGCAGCATACAGACTGGCGAGACAAAATCTGTCCCGGGGCATCAGGGAGGTGAAGAGGCTGTATGGGCAGAAGCTCAGCAGCCACTTCGAGGACAACCAAGACTCACGGCGGTTGTGGCAGGGTTTTAACACAATCGCTGACAACAAGTCACCCCCCCCCCCGCAGGCGAGCCACATGGACCCTACATTACCTGACAGGCTTAATTACTTTTACGCACGTTTTGAGGCTAACAACAGCAACAAGGCACAGATGCTCCCACCATCACCCAGCGAGCAGATACCTCAGGTGACAGCAGCTGAGGTGAAAAAAGTATTCACCAGCGCCAATCCACGCAAGGCAGCGGGGCCGGACAACATCCCGGGGCGTGTGGTGAGGGAGTGCGCCGAGCAGTTAAAATATGTTTTTTCAGACATTTTTAACATCTCGCTCACTCAAAGAGTCGTGCTCACCTGCCTCAAGAGTGCCACTATTATACCTGTGCCAAAAAAGTCAAACCCAGCCTGCCTAAATGACTTCCGCCCCGTGGCTCTTACACCTATAGCCATGAAGTGTTTTGAGCGGCTCATCCTGCAACGCATCAAGGACCGCCTCCCCGCAGACTTAGACCCTCTACAGTTTGCATATAGAGCCAACCGCTCAACAGAGGACGCCATCTCCATTGCACTCCATCTCACTCTGTCACACCTGGAAGAGAAAAACACCTATGCCAGACTCCTCTTCATCGACTTCAGCTCAGCGTTTAATACCATCATTCCACAGCAGCTGGTAGAAAAGCTGAGGTGGCTGAATGTGGATGCTGGAACCTGCAGCTGGATCCACAACTTCCTGTCACAGAGGCAGCAGAGAGTCAAGGTGGGCAGTCTGACTTCAAGAACCATCTCAGTGAGCACAGGGTCTCCTCAGGGCTGTGTACTGAGCCCCCTGTTGTTCAGCCTGCTCATCCATGACTTCACTGCCAGATCCAACAGCAATCACATCATCAAGTTTGCAGACGACACAACAGTGGTGGGTCTGATTAGCAACGATGTTGAGTCTGCATACAGGAAGGAGGTGGAGCAACTTACATCATGGTGCAGCTCACACAATCTCTTCCTCAACACCGACAAGACAAAGGAGATGGTGATTGACTTTAGGAGGGCTGGCAAGCTCCACCACATGCCGCTGACCATCGGAGGCACCGCGGTGGAGTCAGCAGCGTCAAGTTTCTGGGGATCCACCTGGCAGACGACCTGACCTTCACCACCAACACCACGGCCATCCTTTAAAAGGCTCACCAGCGGCTCCATCCCCTCCGGCTCCATCCATCCCCGCCCCCCATCTCACCACCTTTTACAGGGGCACCATTGAATCTGTCATATCTTATGGCCTCACGTCCTGGTTCGGCAGCTGCAAGGCACTGGAGAAACATCAGCTGAGCAGGATTGTGAAGTTAGCCAGTAAGATCATTGGTGCCCCTCTCCCGTCCCTGCTGGAGATCTACAACCAGAGCTGCACTCGCAGGGCCACCAGCATCATAAGGGACCCTCACCACCCTTTCCATGGACTGTTTTCCCTCCTGCCATCGGGGAAAAGGTACAGGAGCCTCTGTGCCCGATCCCAAAGGATGCTGAACAGCTTCCTTCCACAGGCAGTCAGGACTCTACGCACTACTCACTTTAAGACACTGCTGCTACTGAACTGAACCTGCACTTTACACTACACTTTAATATACTGTGTAATTTAATATGTGTAATTTGTGTAATTTAATATACTGTGCTGCCACTGGGCAGCTGCTGCTCCATTGTTGTTTTTATGTAAACTGTTTTATGTTTTTATATTTTAGCCTATCTGTGATTGTTGTCCTTTTACTGTAGTACTGCTGAGGGCTGGGGGGAACGATATTTTGTTTTTTTTATGCACGCAAGTGTACAAAGACAACGACAAATAAAGAAATCTTGAATCTTGAATCTAGATCCGATGCAGGACTGACTCGTCAGCGCAGAGGGAATAATAAAAGTCCGTGCGGCCTCGCTCCCGGCGTGTTACAAGCTTCCATTATTAATTATTATTATTAATATAACCTCCTTTGATTTATACTCAATACTTTTTGCTATGTATCCCAGCATCATGTTGGCCTTTTTCACTGCCGTAGCACATTGCTTTGATGCAGATATACTTTGATCCACTACAATTCCTAAGTCTTTTTCAAATTGAACACCTACTTTTCTATTCCCATAAAGTACTCCTGTCTTATGTTTTTATTTCCCACATGCATAACTTTACATTTATTTATAATATTGAATGTCATCTGACACGTATCTGCCCATTCTTGCATTTTGTTTAAATCGTCTTGGATTACTTTAGTAGATTCCAAACTGTTTGCCCAACCCCCAAGTTTAGTATCATCTGCAAATTTAACTATTATGCTACTAACGTCGATATCAAGATAATTTATGTAAATAACGAAGAGCAGAGGTCCCAGCACCGATCCCTGCAGGACACCACTGCCCACAGCACCTAGGTCAGAGGCTCCACCTACCATTACTCTTTGTATTTTACCTTGCAGCCACCTAGCACTCCTGAGATTCCTACTGAATTCATTTTAACAATGAGCCTCAGATTGTGAAATGCTTTCCAAATATATAATATCCCTACCATTAGCCTCTTCAAAAACTTGAATCTGATGTCCAGAAGGTTTGTTATTTTACCTCTCCCTCAAAATACTATTATTTTTCAAGAATGATATTAACCATTCTATTTTACATACGATGCAAGTTAATCTGAAACAACTCCTGAGATTCCTACTGAATTCATTTTAACAATGAGCCTCTCATGTGGTACCTTGTGAAATGCTTTCTGAAAGTCCAAATATATAATATCATAATCCTGGCTCAAGTCAACACACTTTGTAGCCTCTTCAAAAAAGTCCAGAAGGTTTGTTAGGCATGACCTCCCTTTGAGAAAACCTCTCCCTCAAAATACTATTATTTTTCAAGAATGATTCCAACCTGTCCCTAATAATACATTCCAGTATTTTACATACGATGCAAGTTAATCTGACAGACCTATAGTTCCATGGGTCAGTTCGGTCCCCCTTCTTATATATTGGAATTATACTACCCTGCTTCCAGTCATGTGGTATTTCTCCAGTGTTTATGGATTGCATACAAATCTCTGTCAATGGTTTACACTACCGGTCAAAAGTTGTAGAACATCCCCATTTTCCATTTTTTACTGAAATGTAAGCAGTTCAATTCCAGTGAATAACCTGAAATGGTACAAAGGTAAGCGGTAAACCAAAGCTAAAAACTCCTCTTCACAATTACCCTGACCTGTCACTACTTCCCAATTAATAGAGGGGTAAATGATGTCACCCATTATTAACGTCTCTCCTCCTTACCAAAGAGCATCGTATGTATGTTACTGTCTGAAGCTGGAGGTCTATAGCATACTCCCATATTAAGGCCCTTCTCATGATCTCCCAGTAATCTAATCCAGATGTCCTCACAAGGAATGAAAGAGTTAGTTCCTGCACATTAAGATTGTCTTTCACATAAAGGGCCACTCCCCCTCCTCTTTTATTAGTTCTATCCTTCCTAAACAATTTGTACCCCTCCACATTATATTCATCCCCATCCGCTGCGCAAAGCCATGTTTCAGTAATCCCAACAAACCCCTATTCAACATGACAGCCTGCAGTTACAAAAAAATATTTTGTATGCTTCTTGCATTTAAACACATTAACTTCAGAGCCTTACTCACACTTAAGTTGTCCTTCCCCTCCACACATAACTGTGCCGAACCACTTCTATTGTCATTATGATCTAAAAAATGTATTATACTCTGCCCTGGTAACTTCTATCTGGGCAATCTGTACCTCCCCATCCTTAATACTACTACTAATTCCCCCCCCTGCAGTCCCTAGTTTAAATATTCCTCTGCTACCCTAAGCATACGCTGGGCCCAATGCAGCTGTACCCCTCCGGTTCAGGTGTAGCCCATCCCACTTGTACAGGTCACCCCTGTTCCAAAAGGAGTCCCAGTGCCCCATAAACCTGTACCCCTCTTTCCTACACCAGGTTTATAGCCACGTGTTAAATCTCCATATAGAATTCTGCTTGCCTTTACTAGCTCGTGGTACTGGCAGAATTCCAGAGAAGACCACCGTGGAGGTTCTGCTCCTTAGCTTTAATCCTAATTCTATAAATTTGTCCTGCAGAACCTCAAACCTACCCTTACCTATGTCATTGGTTCAAACATGGACCATGACCACTGGATCCACCTCTGCTTTGGCCAGGAGCTTGTCCGCGTGTTCCAGGAGGTCTCCGACTTGAGCACCAGGGAGGCAACATGCCATGCGAGACGCTTGCGCCCTACTGTCACCCAACTCTCTCTCCCTACCTGCTCTAAAGTCTCCCCTACCCAGCTTCGGCATGCATGCTAACTCTCTAAACGGTGTACTAATTAGTTCCTGGAAATCTACAGATTCTGCAGGGCAGTCAAAACCAACAAGTTGAGCTTTGAGATCTCTTTGAGATGCTTCACAAGCTGGCAGCGGTGGCAGACGAAACCCTCCTGGAAGTCTCCGTCCAGAAACGTAATCATCCTGCAACACTTGCACTGCACTGCCGGTGGCCACTTTTAACCCCTAAGTATTAGTCTATTGCTCTCCCTGCACTGAACAAATTACTGCCAAAACAGAGACAATAAGTCGATAAAAATACAATTAGCACTGAGGTGGTTCCGAACAGTCAGGTGCAAAAATGTATAAATGGCAACAACACCCCTCTTGTAGTTAACTAGAAAACTTTCGGTCCGGTTGCCTGTAGCGAGCGAGTGTCGTGGAAATTAAAACTCAGCAGGATCAGAGAGAATTCCTTTAAACAGTATTAAAGCTTTAATTACGAGCAGCTGCAGGAGACCCGTGTCACGCAGGACAGCGAACCTCCCGCCTTCAAATTCAAATGGATATTTATATCCAACACAACGGAAGGGGAGGGAACAATCACAAGGGGGAAGTAACAGGGCGTTAACTTACAGGTAAATGGAGCTATGGGCTAACATGAAGATATAACAGGTTGTTAGAACAGCCCTCCCAGGGTCTTAAACCAATGGGAAGGAGGTTTCCTGCCGTGGGAACGAACAACTGTTCCTTTGAAGTTGTGGCGCGAAAAGCCCTTTGTCTCTGACTTCTGTGGAGACGCTGTTTGCGAACTGTAGCGTCACACTGAATTAATTAGTGTCTACCGTCCACCTCTGTGGATGTGGTCTAGTATCCCAACTCGATACAAATTTCTTCCTCCACAATCCCCCCTTTTGTGCTATTTCTTACAATCTGCACAAACTTTACCTTACATTTGTATAGACACTTCCTTACATTGGTGTCTAGAGCTTTTGACCCTCATCTCTGGGGGATATGGTTTTGTATATAGAGCTGGAAATAGCCAATAGCTTTTGTGGGAGAGCTTTTATTTTTTTTCTATCCACCTATTTGAGGGAGACACTTACTACTCAGTGTGAGGTTACCCGCTATCATGGGAGATTGCTACACCTCTCACATGGGGCTGAATTCGTTTGCTGTTCTAAACAGCCAGGCCCTCACAGGTCTACCCATTTTTGCCAATTGTATGTTTGCCTAACAAACATACTCAACAACCTGATCCATTTACAGCCTGTTTTACCTTCATGGCTAACATGAACAACATAAATGATATATCTATAACATTAACAGTGTGTTATGGTGTGTGCATTCTTTGTTACTTCTTTTCTTGCGATCTTCACTGGAACCTCTAGGTCCAGATTCAGCGGCTTCGTACTTTTTTTCCTGGGAGGCGAGAGGTTCTCTAGCACGTGCCCTCCTCAGTACTCAACTTCGACTTCCCTTTTGTCTGGGAAGGGATGGACCACGCAGGCCAAGAAACAGGAACAAAACGGTGCTGCATCTGGGGGGCTTCCCTTCGTTGTGTAGTGGTTCCAGGTGGGCTGGCTTTTGCACTTTACTGCTGGGTCCCAGTCGCTTGACTTCGGGGAGTGCCGGGTGAAGTCATCCTGGCCGTCTGGAGTCATCCTGGCTGTCTGGAGTCATCCTGGCTGTCTGGATCTCCTCCACCTGTTACTGTAGAACCCCTATGCAATTTGTTAGCATCACACAATACCTTATCCTTGCATCATCCATCAGATGCATGCCCATGTCTCTGACCGGATAAAGCTGGTGATGCGTGCTGGTGCCGTGGGTGCCCAGTGGAATTCTGGTGGTGGAACTTGGTTAGGCTACAGTTCGTAATAAAATCTTTTATTTAATTTATACCTTAAGGGGGGAGGATATGAGGCCTGTTTTGCTGGTGCTGGATTTTCCACATCGAATTGTTGACATGTGATACAATTTTCCCATGTCTGCTGTGCTAGCACGGTAATTTGGGTTTAAAATTTCCCAGTCCCAGTTTTTGTTACAGGCTGCCATCATTCCCCCTTTGCTCACATGCGTCACACTGTGATACATGCGAGCACAGTACAGCAATAGGCTGATCGGCGCAGTCGGATGGCCAGTCCGGCAGTGCCACAAGCCATCTAAGTGAAGGTACCAATCATTGCCGGCCCATGTACAATCTTTGATTGCGTCTAATATATATATATTTTTGGGCTTGCTACGTCTACTTGTGAGACAAGCATTGGCAATGATGGAAACCTTCGGAATAAAACCAAAAACATACAAATCGGTATGCACACATGGTACAACATATTGCGTGGAACAGCACAACGTAAAACACTCTTTGTCAGTCATCCCTTCTCCATAAACGGTACACCGTTTCGGAATGCTCTACCTCCATCTGGAAAACAACAGGGTCAACAGGGGTTACTGCAAAAGTGAGTTAGTGGCTTAACAGAGTCAGATGTGCAATCACTAATCATCAAGATCTCCCATCTAACTGGACGGACACGCACATGTACACACACATATACATACATAGACATACAAATGTGCACATTCACTCAGTCCTATTTACACTGGTATGCATACCCTAATTTCTAGGGCTGTTCCTGACTAAAACGAATTCCGGTCGACTAACAGCCGTCCGGTTTTTCCGATTGGTTGAACCTTTTCCCTTATGATTATTTATTTATTTTTCTGCGCAACCGAAATAAATCTCGGTCAACCAACCGCCCATCGATCACACAACCAATTAAATGGGGTCAATCCTACTAATTTCCAAGATTTATTTAATCTTGGAGTCACTTGGTTGTATAGGTTATATATATGTATATATATATATTTCTATAGTTTTCCCAGGAGTTTCTGACACGACCCAGGCCCAATTCTAATGGGATATAGCCTCCTTTATGAATACTATTATTTACCCTAATTTTCCGTTGTAGTTTAAACATTTTTGTAAATATTTCTTTTCATTAAACGCCTATGGTTTCTATCTTTAATCAACACTAAATCGGGTACATAATATATACATAATCCAGGATGCTACCACGCGATCTGTCAGTTATACCCTCGATATTAAATCAGCTTCGCAGTTATGATGCTTCAAAATATTACTGCTAGCTTAATTTAACCATCATTAAACACAGCATGCTTTGTAGATTGAAGCTGATACTCGAGTTCTGCTTTACCATAGTGTGGCTATGCGTTAAAACCGCACTTCCGTAGAGTTCACTCGGAGCACCGTTAAATCTACTTACGGAAATATGTTTTACCTCAGCGAATATTAGGTTAGCTGGCTACAGGTTAGCGAGAATGATCAATATTGTCTATATCTTTACTGATCAGCAGCACAAACTTTGAATAGGACCCTTCCGCCATTCGGGTTCACAACGCGCACGCGCGGTTTTCAGGACCGCTCCAAGCCGACATTTACCTGAGCTGTCCGTGACCCTCTTCGCTCGGTTCCTCTTTCCATTCAAATATTTCTAGAAGTGGCAACGACACGGCATTGCCACAAAAGTTACTCCAACCCCATTTGTAACACCAAATGGAGGTAATTGTGCTACTGATTTATTGCGACCTTAGCCACATATAAATGTATTGATACGGAAAAATACCGCTCAGACTAGCTTCCCATTTCAATCACCGTCAGCCCGATAACCTTTGCTATAGAGGTACATTTAGCATGCAAAATCTTAATGTCCCCACCCAAAACCGGATTGTGCCCACTTTCCATTTCCCCCCTTTTCTTCCCTAGCGGCCCCCGCCCCCAACGTGTTCTGTCTTAGTAAACTACATTTGGGAGACAATAGAGCCTCCAGGGGGGGTCTTACGGCTCTGCTTACAGGAAGACAGGGGTGTCTGGGGGGTGGTATGTCGCAAAACCAGTTTTATTGGCGAGTCATACTCTGATTGCTCTGGCTGATCTGGGGGAAAGGAATCCCTTTTGTTGGAGTTTCCTTTGAAGCTCCGCCAAAAGCTATTTCCCGATCGCCACTACAACGCTACTAATTTAATATTTTACACAAATCCTGGTTTGAATAAAATACAGTTGCTCACTCCAGTAGATGATAAAAAGGTCCTACATTTAACCCCATTTGCCTTTGAAATGTAGGAGTGTAAGCAACAAGAACATATTCCGTCGAATTGAACACCACGTGTTCACCCCACAGCATGTTAAATCTATCCTGGGAATTGACCATTTTTCTCCTATTTCTATTTTCTAGGTAGCTTATATTCATTATTACTTAGGCCTATACCTTATAATATGCAGATTACTATTTTTCTCTTTTTTATTCTGTGGTTTCCTCACAATTAATAAAGATAGGGGTCATCTCTCTCATTGTTTTCGGCTGCCTTCATTTCCCCTCTCTATCTTTATAACGGCGCCTGCGCGATTCATTCAAGCGCCTTAAGGCTTAATCATGCCAACAAAGGAATGTTAGTACATCTGTCCCGCTTTCCTAACGCACTCCCCAAATATACTATTTTAGCTAAATCAAGAGATCCTTTATCCGAGAATCGGAGATCCGGATCCTTGTGTGTATATTTATTCCCGCTCTTTAATCGATAGCATGTTGCGGATCATAGTGCGTATACATACATTTTATTATAATTAAATATTCATTATAATTATTATAGCTATTATTATTACTCTTTTAGTATACAATAGCTAGCAGAACCGTGATTCAGCTACGAATCCTGATTCCGCCACTCCGATACGCAACCTTCTGCGAACGGATTCTCACTCCCGTCCCATTGTTCTACAAACGTATTCCAAGAACTGCACCTGGCCCACGTAGAATGTTTGAGTAAACATTTGCAACCGGCCTGCACGTCCTTTGTCTGGAATTATTTTACGGGTGAGTTGAGAACCACTTCGCTCTAAACAAATCACTTTAGTTTGTTTATATATTATCTAACCGCTGGACAAGCGCTCTCACCACGTGTCCACCTCGCAGCGTCCTGCGTTTCGTATCTATAGGTCCATTTTACTAACTTACGAACAACAATCCCGGGTACACACAAGGACACAATTCTGTGAATCACTTTTCTTCTTGCCACCAGTAGTAAAACCAGTCTAATACTCTGATCCTTTTATGCGTACTATCAGCTAAACATTTTAAATATCTAATCCAATAATTGATCCACCGCTACCGACTATAACCATAGCCCTAAGTGATCACAGAATGTGCCCTGTTGTTTCACATTGCATATGCGCGACACGACAAACTTTAACAAACAACATAACATTCATATGAGATTGTTCATTCTCCATCCCGGGTATTAATAGCGACCCCTTCAAGTTATCGGCTGCATCTTGCCACACGTAATTATACGGTCTACTCCTTGGTCCTTTTCTGCGTATTATCAGAAATATTTGTATCCAATATCCAATAATTGACCCACCGCGACCGACAATAACCATTGCCCTAGACCAGGGGTCGGCAACCTGCGGCTCCGGAGCCGCATGCGGCTCTTTCAGCCTCATGTTGCGGCTCTTTCAGCCTTATGTTGCGGCTCTTTCAGCCTTATGTTGCGGCTCCGCGTGGCTTCGGAAAATAAATAATAAGTATCCAATTGAATCGGGCGCAAAATTGGGCGCATTTTTTTTGGCGTAGCACCCCCCCACCCTCGTTGACAGAAAATGCGCAAGAATTATTTTCTTGCACCCCCCCGAAATAAATGAACTGGTCGCAGCTTTTTTTCGCTACCATTTGCACCCCCCGTTGACATAAAATGGTGTGGCTCCCAGTGTTTTCTTTTCCATGGAAACCGGGTCCAAATGGCTCTTTGAGTTTTATGGGTTGCCGACCCCTGCCCTAGACGATATACCTTGATGGTCCTATATGCACGTAACTAAGGCGTAGCTAATACTTAAGCTACTGGAGTAACAGTCACCGCAAAGCCTAATGACACATATCTCTCTCCGCGGAGTTCCAACTAGATCTAGTTTTCCATGTTGTACAACAAGTAAAATATTCTCTTTTACAATGCGCAAGGCCAATGGAATATTTTATTTCCCAGATATAACAGACCTCTTTTCGACCTAACCTGCCCGTTCGTTCCGCCTACCGCATCACCAGATTTACGCGATCATTCGTATCCGAAGCTAAATATTTTGAATACCTAATCCCCAGACTGATCCACCGGTCCTACTATAACCATAGCTTGTTCCTTTAACCGTACTGTTCCCTCACATTAACGCTTACCAAGTCCTGATCAATAAGTTTATCAGCTAAGCATTTTAAATACCTAATCCAATAACTGATCCGCCTTTTCCGACTATAACCATAGCTAAACTTTCGTCGAAGTTCCTCTGTTATCGGTTAACCTCCTCAAACATTTAGTATACTGTTTAAACAAACTCTCTCCTGTGTCCCTGTAATTGCGGAACGCGAGACTCTCTGTTGCGTTACTCACCTTCACTGACGGGAACAGTCAAATACCACTATAATGGGTTTTGAATAAGGCCCCAACCTTTCTCTCTATTGCGCAGCAGCGCATGTCTGGTCCCCGTCAGTGGAAGAGAGGCCGTTCTGTCGAGTGTCTGCATTCCTGGGTTACGGCACCAAATTGTCGTGGAAATTAAAACTCAGCAGGATCAGAGAGAATTCCTTTAAACAGTATTAAAGCTTTAATTACGAGCAGCTGCACGGAGACCCGTGTCACGCAGGACAGCGAACCTCCCGCCTTCAAATTCAAATGGATATTTATATCCAACACAACGGAAGGGGAGGGAACAATCACAAGGGGGAAGTAACAGGGCCTTAACTTACAGGTAAATGGAGCTATGGGCTAACATGAAGATATAACAGGTTGTTAGAACAGCCCTCCCAGGGTCTTAAACCAATGGGAAGGAGGTTTCCTGCCGTGGGAACGAACAACTGTCCCTTTGAAGTTGTGGCACGAAAAGCCCTTTGTCTCTGACTTCTGTGGAGACGCTGTTTGCGAACTGTAGCGTCACACTGAATTAATTAGTGTCTACCGTCCATCTCTGTGGATGTGGTCTAGTATCCCAACTCGATACAAATTTCTTCCTCCACACGAGCTAGCAGCAGCCAACCGAAAAGGCTATATCTCAACGCTTAAAGTTAAATGCTTACATTTAAACAAACAAAAGCTAGTTAGCTCTTGAATAAACCACTCTTGGAAACCACAAAAAACCACACGTCAGCTGGGTGTAATGCTGAATCGGTTAGCTTTTTAACAAGCTTGCCGAAGCTAGATGTGGGAAAAAATTGAATATTCCCTCTTTGTCCACTAACGCCGACAAAAGTTAACCTTAAGAGCAAATCCTTTTACCTTTTCCAATGACAAACCCCAATACAAAACACAATCCCAATAATCTTAACGACAGGAACAGCAACAAACAATCCACTCAAACTCTCTGCATGAATGACACAGCAATTCCGTCAGGCAAAGCAAGTAATCCCGTCAAGCAAAAAAGATTAGATTTTCTTAGAAGATAAAAAAAATGTTTGGGGGGCTTCCTTGACAGTTTATTAATGTTGTGGTATTAATCAATTATGTTTAAATATATGGTTTGATACAAGAAAACTATTATCATTAATGCATGACGTAGACTGGTCACGTTACAATAATAAATGCAACATTCCACTCGGACAGGAAAGGGTTTGTGTTCTTGAATCCTCCATCATTCCTTTTCCTTTTGGGAGTCGAAGTGTGTAGCTAGAGAGATCGAGAGAGAGACAGATTATCATAAATTAGTGATTAGTGTAGTAGTTATTGGTGGTTAGTATAATTATGTGTAATCAATTAATCTGTTCATATCGTCATTTTTCATCTTTATATTTTATTTTTGCAAGACCTAATTTCAAGTTCTAGGCTAGCTAGCTGGTTTGCTTAGCTAGCTCCTGTCCTGTCTTTTGCAAGGAAACAATTTTTGCAAGAATAATTATAGATGCAATTGCAAACATTGTCAACCGCATCCTATATGAATCATTTCACACCTTCTCCTATGAGGAAAAACTAAGAGTGAAGACAACTTTACCAAGAAAAACAGTAGGGCAGAATTAATTTACAAGGTGGGAGGAAGATTATCTTGTATGACTGCTTGTAACTTATTCTGATTTTGTATGTTTTGATAAGAATGACTTTATTTAAAATTCATTGCAGTTATATATAACTACAATTACCTGAGTTTTGATGAGTGCAGTGAGCTAAAACAAGACCGACATTTTTTTCTATAGGTGTGTTTCAGGTCACTTGAGACTTGCTTCCGTTAGTGTACGGCACACATGGTTTAGTTATTACTGTATTGATTCTATTCTTTCTGTATTTTGCATTTTGTAGTAAATAAGACATCAGTGAGAAAGGATGACATCAGGAGATGAGACAGCATCAGGATTGGAAAGAATTGCACAGGGGAGGAAGAAAGTGTATAGCTCAGCCCTCCTCTGTAGTTTTCAGCACAGTCAAGTCCAGCTCAGCCCTCTTCTGTCATGCCAAGCTCTCAAGTTCAGCTCAGCCTTGCTCTGTCATGCCAACCTCTCTCAAGTCCAGCTCAGCACTCCTGTACCCTTCCATTGCTCTCAGCATTATCCTGTCAGAGAACCAACAGCTCTTACCATTGGTAAGTATTATTGTCTCAGATTTCTTTTATTATGCTCCAAATCTATCTAACTTGAATATTGGTTCGCTTGAAGTAATTTATGTTTTGTGTCTCCATTTGCAGCACATTCCTGCTTCCCCACTCTAAGCACCAGAAGACCAGCGGACCCCTCCCTCTTCCCTCCTCCCTGTCAGATAATTATCTGCTGTCAGAAGTCCAAGTAACTCCTTTTCCATGTCTGAAATGTTATTTTAAGTATTGCATCAAATAGAAATGCCTACAGCAAAGAAAAGGTTATGTCAGTTACATGTCTTTTGAATAAAAGCTCAACAAAAGTTAACCTTAAGAGCAAATCCTTTTACCTTTTCCAATGACAAACCCCAATACAAAACACAATCCCAATAATCTTAACGACAGGAACAGCAACAAACAATCCACTCAAACTCTCTGCATGAATGACACAGCAATTCCGTCAGGCAAAGCAAGTAATCCCGTCAAGCAAAAAAGATTAGATTTTCTTAGAAGATAAAAAAAATGTTTGGGGGGGCTTCCTTGACAGTTTATTAATGTTGTGGTATTAATCAATTATGTTTAAATATATGGTTTGATACAAGAAAACTATTATCATTAATGCATGACGTAGACTGGTCACGTTACAATAATAAATGCAACATTCCACTCGGACAGGAAAGGGTTTGTGTTCTTGAATCCTCCATCATTCCTTTTCCTTTTGGGAGTCGAAGTGTGTAGCTAGAGAGATCGAGAGAGAGACAGATTATCATAAATTAGTGATTAGTGTAGTAGTTATTGGTGGTTAGTATAATTATGTGTAATCAATTAATCTGTTCATATCGTCATTTTTCATCTTTATATTTTTTATATTTTTATTTTTGCAAGACCTAATTTCAAGTTCTAGGCTAGCTAGCTGGTTTGCTTAGCTAGCTCCTGTCCTGTCTTTTGCAAGGAAACAATTTTTGCAAGAATAATTATAGATGCAATTGCAAACATTGTCAACCGCATCCTATATGAATCATTTCACACCTTCTCCTATGAGGAAAAACTAAGAGTGAAGACAACTTTACCAAGAAAAACAGTAGGGCAGAATTAATTTACAAGGTGGGAGGAAGATTATCTTGTATGACTGCTTGTAACTTATTCTGATTTTGTATGTTTTGATAAGAATGACTTTATTTAAAATGCATTGCAGTTATATATAACTACAATTACCTGAGTTTTGATGAGTGCAGTGAGCTAAAACAAGACCGACATTTTTTCTATAGGTGTGTTTCAGGTCACTTGAGACTTGCTTCCGTTAGTGTACGGCACACATGGTTTAGTTATTACTGTATTGATTCTATTCTTTCTGTATTTTGCATTTTGTAGTAAATAAGACATCAGTGAGAAAGGATGACATCAGGAGATGAGACAGCATCAGGATTGGAAAGAATTGCACAGGGGAGGAAGAAAGTGTATAGCTCAGCCCTCCTCTGTAGTTTTCAGCACAGTCAAGTCCAGCTCAGCCCTCTTCTGTCATGCCAAGCTCTCAAGTTCAGCTCAGCCTTGCTCTGTCATGCCAACCTCTCTCAAGTCCAGCTCAGCACTCCTGTACCCTTCCATTGCTCTCAGCATTATCCTGTCAGAGAACCAACAGCTCTTACCATTGGTAAGTATTATTGTCTCAGATTTCTTTTATTATGCTCCAAATCTATCTAACTTGAATATTGGTTCGCTTGAAGTAATTTATGTTTTGTGTCTCCATTTGCAGCACATTCCTGCTTCCCCACTCTAAGCACCAGAAGACCAGCGGACCCCTCCCTCTTCCCTCCTCCCTGTCAGATAATTATCTGCTGTCAGAAGTCCAAGTAACTCCTTTTCCATGTCTGAAATGTTATTTTAAGTATTGCATCAAATAGAAATGCCTACAGCAAAGAAAAGGTTATGTCAGTTACATGTCTTTTGAATAAAAGCTCATGGACATAATATGCTGGTTTTATCTGCTAAATGATATGTTGTTACACACATATAAAGACAGTGAGTGCTGTTTTAAAAAACAATTTTTTTTGCTGTCACCAAAAATTGCTCACCAGCTGCTACTCTGTAGGACATATCATGCCTGTCCTGGAACAAAGAAACTGATATGTTGAAATGGGTGGGTAGATATTTTTAAACCGCACAAACTTATAAAAACAATTGAAAGCAAAAGGAAAAACTATTTTTGACAGCCAAAATACAAATATAAAGAACAAACTTGTTATTGATGGGATGCCTTGATTTATGAATGTGATGGTATGACATTTTCACAGTATGATAATCGTACTACTCAATATCACGGTTTTCAGTATATCATGGTATCAGTTTTTAAGCAAAAAAAACGTATCACAGAAAGGTTACAACTCGATCTGTTTATTGAATGGCTCTTTGCAGATTTATATAACATTTTAATTGAAAAATAAAACAAAAATGCAACTGAAAATAGTAACAGCAAAGTAATAGTGTAATTGTATGTTTAAATCAATTTAAATCATTCACTTTTTTACTTTATCGCGTTATAAGCTTATCGGATATATTACTATATTTAGCTACTCACTTTTTCCATAACGTGAAAGATGATGCTCACACATCTGGAATGCAAGATTTGAGGTGTTCTCTCCTCTGGCCATTACATGTTTCCTACAATCTCGACAGATGGGAGATCCGTTCTCAACAACAACCAGGGCCACAACAACCTATTTCTCAGGGGGCATATGCAAAATGCAACCGACTTGGCAACCCCCACCCCAACAAAAAAACAAAACAAGGAGCGCACGGACACTCATACACTCCGGAAACAAATACACAGCGATTAACAGTTTGAAAGCTTTATTATTCAATATAGGCAACATTTTGAAGATGACCGTCTATCCCAGTGACTGTGATTCTAATTCCTTCCAGGCAATGTAAGCATCTATATCAGGGGTGTCCAAACTACGGCCCGCGGGCCAACTGCGGCCCGCGGTCCATTTTTAATTGGCCCGCGGCCGCATTCCAATATAATGGAATATGGCCCGCGCATGAAACTTGCACTTGACTGAGTTGTAATTCTTAGTTTCACCACTAGTGGAGCCACCCGTATTCATTGAACACTCCGCGAAATAAACGAACGAGGGGCACAAGAATATTTTCGCGTAGCAACCCCCCGTCGACAGAAAATGGAGCGCTCTAATAGTGGCCCAGCCTTTCGTATATTTTTCTGTATTTGGCCCTCAGTGGAAAAAGTTTGGACACCCCTGATCTATATGATCAGTCCCTGTCTCATGGAGTTTTAATACATTTGACAGACATTGCCAATTGCTGTATCCTACAACTAAACAGCTATTGTGCTGTTTGGCTCCACCAAAAAATGTGCATGCATGTTTGTTTTATTAGAGAACATTAACCAGTCTTGTTCAACTCTTTCACCGTTCGGTAGTAAACGAAAACAGTAGACTTCGCCTATTAGAAAATCATCTGTTGCTTTTCACTGCCCTGGGAAATTGGCCATCTGGGCATTTATGTCATGTAGCTAGCTAACTAATAACAGCTACGTACCAGGGTTGGGGAATGCGAGGGAGCTGTCTGCACGTGCACAATCGTGTTGTAAACAGCCAAAGAGGTGGTGGGATTAAATGACATTAGCAGACACCACAGGTTCAGTATTATATTGTTTAATATGGGTTATTAGGAAATTTTAGTAGGGTAACGGTTGAAATATTTTTTCTCCACATGAAAATAGCTTTTTCCATGCAATTTACTATCACGGTATTACATTAAGTTTATGATAGTACTATTTCATCATTTAATATCGTGGTATGCCATCATACCCCTAGTCTGCAATAACCCCTTGTCTCTCCTACCACGATGCAAGTTATATGGCTGAAGAATTAAGCTCCAACAAAACAACCTCTGGTTCTTAGTTCTCATTCTCTCAAGGAAGACTAAGGAATGGTGATCCATGAACGCAATAAAGTATCTCATGCAAATTTGACATGTACATTTTCAAATGTTCTAAGGCTAATACTAACGCAACAGCTTTTTTTTCTCCACCGCGGAGTAAATCCGCTTATGCTTATTTAGCTTCTTGAAGAAGTAAGCAACTGGCTTTTCCTAACTCATCTGCTTGCAGCAGTACTGCCCCTACCCCCACATCACGCATCAACTGCCAACTTAAAAGGTTAACCCCCTGAGGTCCGTGCTTAGCTCAGAGAAGGTTTGTGATTTTGGCGTGGTCTGATATTTATCTCAATTTCATCAACTTAACACACACTTACTCCAAAGTGTTTGATATTTTTATTTGAAGGACAATCACAGCTACATTTATATGCCATCAATAGTTTGGTCAGTATCATATGCAGCTTGTAAATAGATCCACAAACACACAAGTTATAAAGTGTAAATTTTTCTGCCGTCACAAAAGTTGTGAAAGCACACACTAAACTATAGTGACGAATTGTTTTGCCAATGTGCGTTTGTTCATCAAGGTCTTGGTTATGTAAGGGTGTGAAAATAGTTTAGCACATATGAGATCTAAATAGCTAAAAACCAGTTTTTACCAGAACTGGTCACATTTATTTCAGGCTGTGGGAGGGCTTTATGCTAATTTACTGAATATTCATGCTCCACACCTGAATGATCTGTCAGATGGGCCATCTCTCTCTCAAAGGCCATCAGACAAAGACATCTTGCAGAGTACGCACTTCTTGGGACCAACAGAAGCCAGTTTGCCAACATCCAGAGTCTGTTTGGCAGTGGGCACAGGCACATGATCAAAAGTAGCCCGTTTTCTGGGTTTAAGATATTTATCTTTAAACGTTTGTAGGAAAACGAAAGCAAAATCCGTGTCTGCGAAGACACGGAAAGACATCAAACAAAACGTATCCAAAATCTCAGAATATACTAAATGCTGGGAATCTAAACAACAATAAGCACACAAACAAACAAGTTCTCGAGAGGCAAGAAACATTAATCACAATAGGTATTATCAAGCTAAGCTAGATAATGTCCAAGCGCCGAAACAGAATGCCAGCTGGTTAAATATCCTCCTGTTAATTATTCGCAGCAGTCCGCAATGATTCTGATTGTTTCCGCTAATTCCGCAGGACTGAATCCTAAAGACTCCTGCACTACCTCTCGGGATGCAAAAACCAACTATGGAATGCCCTCCTCCCAATCCTTCCCCAGCTCCAAACAGTAAGTGCGAAGCATAGTCTTAAGGGTTTGGTGAAACCTTTCTAAGGCCCCTTGGCTCTCAGCATGATAAGCACCGGAGACATTATGTTTGATTAGGAGCTGTTGAAGGACTTGGGCAAAGACACGTGACATGAAGTTGGTTCCCTGGTCACTTTGAATGACCCTAGGGAGGCCGAAAACAGAGAAGAACTTTACTAAGGCTTTGATGACTGCTTTTGCAGTAATCTTCCGCAGAGGGACAGCCTCTGGGAAGCGAGTAACAGCACACATGATCGTTAATAAGTACTGATGGCCCCCTTTCGACCGTGGAAGAGGCCCAACACAATTCAAAATGATATAGTCAAAGGGCTCTCCAACTACTGGAATTGGGTAAAGGAGTGCAGGAGGAATGGTCTGGTTAGGTTTCCCGATAATCTGACAGACATGACACATTTTACAGAATTTCACCGCATCTCGCTTTAAGCCGGGCCAAAAGAAATGCAGAAGGATGCGATCATATGTTTTATTAATCCCTAGATGTCTGCCCAAACCATCGTGAGCAACACTCAAAACCTTGTTTCTGTAGTTAGATGGAATTACCATCTGAGAAATCACCCTCCACCCATCAGGAACATCATGCAGCCTCCATTTCCTCATCAACACATCATCTTTAAGGAAATATCCTTGGGGCATGGCATCAATCTCCTGATCAGGAGACACAGACTCAAACAGAGACACAAGGGTTGGATCGGCCTTTTGAGCAGAGATTAATTTTGCTCGGGATAGTGGCATATCGCAAATGGTGGTCTTTGCCATAACATTCACAGTATTAGCCTTCTCTGGAACAAAGTCTTCAGATGTCTTGGCAGTAGAGAGAGAGACCGACTGTGAGTCATACATTTCAGGGTGCCCAAAAAACGTGTCATGAACGTCTACAAAACCCTCTTCCTGCAAACAGTCACTAGCATTGCGTTGCTTTGCCATAGCACGAGTGACAGCACATGTAGGGAAAACATTGGGATATTTCTGTTCCAACTCAACTGGACCCTCACACACTAATGGCACAGACACAACCTCAGGTGGAGTGTCAGACTGTCTCCAAACATTTCCACCTGCCAGATCGTTCCCCAAAATGAATGTAACACCAGGCACAGGGAAGGGCGGTCGCACTCCCACTACGACACTGCCAGTCACTAGGTCAGAGGTGAAATCAACCCTATGTAAAGGCACGTCAACAAAACCCATCTCAAACCCTCAGATTAAGACACTAGTGCCAGTGGAGGTCTGCTCAGACAGGGGTAAAACTCCTTCTAGCAAGAAGGACTGAGCAGCGCCTGTATCTCTGACCCTGCGTTCTAACAGCGGGCGATACTAAGCGATGAAATCGCCCAGTGGGCGTTCACCCCGTGTGTTGTCATGCTTGAATGGCCTCCTCAAAGTGCTTCCGACGTGCTTACGAAATTTTTGCATGGTAAACAAATAGTTCATCATAGATTTTGAGAATCTTTATTATAAATATTAGTTGGCTAGCAGTATTGTTTCCTTCAATCATGAACCGCAAACTCAGAAGGCTTTTTACAATTGCGGCCATTTACTTGCGCTGGAAACGCAGGAGGTCCCGTGTGTGGGTCCACAGAATTTTGTGTCGGAACTAGGAACCAAATTTCGGTGTTGTGTTGGTTCCGCGTGGAAAGGTAAAAACAGCAACACATGAATTTGATTGGCTCTTACCAACCTTACCAAGCAGCGATATCGCCCGAAAGTTCAGGATTTTCTACTTTTTCTGTGTCGCCGCCATGCCCACAAATGTAACATCGCCGAATCGCCTGCAGTCGCCGGTAGTTGCCCGCTCTCATAGACAATTAATGCATTTCCGGCAACTAGTTGCCGAATCGCCCGCTGTTAGAACGCAGGGTTAGAATACAGATGGGTGCATTTCCACCCTGGTCGGGCATTGACACAGAGCCATTCATGAGGAATGGCGTGTAATCCATTCGATTACTGGGGCATTTAGATGGTGAGACATGGAATTGAAGTTCAGCAGAGTCAAAAGAAGCCAAAGAAGCTACCAGGCCGACAGATTTAGCACCCTGCAGTTTTTTTCCGAGAATAGGGAAATTGGAAATCCTATGTCCTAGGCTTTTTGCAGTAAAAACAGACTCCATCAGGGTATTTACCTACAGGACTGCTAGACTTCTCAGCCAGCAGCACAGATGGCACAGGGCCAGTGGAATTGGGCTTTGAGGAACAAAAACCCCTTTGGTGTTTGTCTTTGCCCTCATTACGAGGTTTTTCACCAAACACAACCTTATGGGTCAACACAAATTAATCAGCAAGGACGGCAGCATCTGACACATTGGTTACTTTTTGTTCATTAAGATAAGTGGAAATGGCCTCAGGCAATTGGGTATTCCGGCTTAATAAATACTAAATTCTAGACATAAAATTGACATGTAACAATCACAAAAGATGAAATGGAAGAAAATGATATCAAACCAAGCTTCTCTCTCTCCAAAAATGAAAAGCACACGCAGCCGCGGTGTTAGCTGGCACCAGATCTTCCAAGAGAAGCAGGACAGAGAAACTTGGCTCACTCCCTTCTTAGCCCATAATTTACGATTTGTGGGAAGGCCCAGCCCAAGCCAGGTTCAGACTGCTTTTTATATTTTTGTTTTGGGTCGCTTACTACCACAAGATATATTTTCAAGGTTGCCATTGATATGCTCCTCTCATGTTGAGAATCATGGTGATACCAAAGATCAATAGGGCCTGGGGAAGCCAGCTTGGTTACCGGTATGATGGTATACCATGATATTAAAACATGAAATAGTACTATCATAAACTTAACGTAATACCATAATAGATTTTAATGCGGGAAACAAATATTTCAACTGTTACCCTACTAAAATGTTGAAATTGTCCATATTAAATAATATAATACTGGACATGGGGTGTCTGCTAATGCCATTTCATCCCATCACCTCTTTGGCTGTTCTTACATTTTGTTTTGTTTACAACGCAATTGCGCACGTGCAGACAGCTCCCTATACCATGGTAGGTAGCTGTTAATAGCTAGCTAGCTACATGGCATAAATCTCTGTTCGCAGTCCCTTTTGAAACTTGCAATGTCCGACGCTGAATTATATCCCTGCAAAAAGCAAACTTGTTCATCTGCGTGGATTCACTTTGGATTCAGAAAAAACGATGGTATTGTTGTTGAGAACGAATCTCCCATCTGTAGATAATGTGGGAAACATGTAATGGCCAGAGGAGGGAACACGTCAAACCTTGCATTCCACCTGTGTGGGCATCATCCTTCACAGACAATGGAAAAAGTGAGTAGCTTAAAATAGGTTTAGATCTGATAAGCTGATAATTACAAACTATATTCAGTTGCATTTTTTTCAATTATGTTATGTTATTATATTTTATTGTCATTGTACATGTACAACAAAGTTGAGATGCAGTCCTTAACTGTGCCGAAACTTATAAAACACTATATAAAAATAAATAGATACACTCTAAAAGGAAAGTTAACATAAAACCCACATCCACATTCTGCTGGCATTCACATTGCACAACGACCTTAATATTGCACTTAAAAACATATTGCATTTAAAAACGTATTGCACATTCAAGATTTAGCAGCGTTTAGTGCAGTTCTTGCTCTGGGATAAAAACTGTTTTTTAGTCTGTTTGTCCGTGTTTTTATTGCTCTGTAGCGTCTGCCTGAAGGTAGCAGTTCAAGCAGATGGTGTCCTGGGTGGGATGGATCCTTAAAAATGTTTTGGGCTTTTTTGAGACAACGGGAACTATGTAGATCTTCCAGGGAGGGGAGTGGGCAGCCAATGATGTTCTGGGCGGTGGTGATGACCCTCTGGAGCGCTTTCCTCTCTGCTACTGTGCAGCTGGCAAACCAAACACAGATGCAGTATGTCAGTATGCTCTCTATGGAGCAGCGGTAGAAGGACACAAGCAGTTTTGGGGTGAGGTGGTTCTTCCTGAGGATCCTCAGGAAGTAAAGTCTCTGCTGTGCCTTCTTAACCAGCGCTGTGGTGTTGGCGCTCCAGGTTAGGTCCTCCTCTATGTAAACGCCCAGTGGTATAAAATGGTATATAAATCTGCAAAGAGCCATTCAATACACAGATTGAGTTGTAAAGTTTGTGTGATACTTTTTTTAGCTTAAAACTGATACTGTGATATACCGAAAATCCTGATATTGAGTAGTACGATTATCATACCGTGAAAATGTAATACCGTCACAGCCCTCGTTTATACAGATATGTTGGTTGAGCTGATATTTGGAGAGACAAAGCTAATTAAATTGCTGCCAGGCGACACGGCCAATCATACCATGTTGACCTGTTTCAATCTGGTGGGCCATAATTAGTTTCTCCCTGATCCATCATTTCCAGCTCATAGGTAGAACCTTGCAATTGTGCTGTGTGACATAAGCTTGGTGTGCTGATCTACTATGGACTGTGCTGGCTGGCAAAGCTACATACCTTAGTGCCCTGGTTTCATTCACAGAGTAATAAACCTGTCAACGATGGCACCACCTTTGTTTATGAGAATTTAGGTTAGCCAGTGTTTCTCAAATAGTGGGGCGCGCCCCCCCAGGTGCGATGCCAGGGGGGGCACGTGTGACCCCGGGGAACATGCTTTTTTTGCCGTACTAGAATAAAGTGTAATTGCAGATATGAAGTGCAGTGAACAAACCCTCAAGAGACACCATGGAAAAATATTTAACAGGGTTGAAAAGAAAGGCGGAGAGAGACGAAGATAATGAGACAAACAAAAGTCACCCGAAAGCTAAGACGAGGAAATATGACGAAGCGTATGTAGCGCTTGGCTTCACTGTGACTACGGTGGGAGACGAGGAAAGACCGGTGTGTTTACTGTGTCTTAAAATGTTGGCAGCGGACAGCATGAAGCCAAATAAATTAAGGCGTCACTTAAAGACATTACACCCCAATCACGCTGATAAGCCGCTTGAGTTTTTTAAGCGAAAACGTGCCGAATATTGCCGACAATCATCCCGCTTTGTGAATGCTACTTCAGAAAACCAGCGAGCACTGTTAGCATCATATAAGGTGGCGTACCAAATTGCTCAGTGCAAAAAACCCCACACCATAGCATTTATTTAATGTTAATAAGGATACAATGTTATGCAGGGGTGTACTTATAACAATTTTATAGACAAATGATACTATTTATAGTCGCGGCGGAGAGTGGGGGGCGCGAAATGTTTTCTTCTTCCTAGGGGGGGCGTAACAGAAAATAATTGAGAAGCACTGGGTTAGGCTGAGCCACATTCTGTTTGCCTGTGCAGGATGACCAAAATGCACCTCCCCGACATTAAAATACACTGTTCTCAATAAAAGCATAAATGCGAGATCATTGTGTTGTGCGCGATCATTCAGTCCAGATAGAGTTAAAACTGATGAAAGCTCAGTGACAGACATGCTGCTCCATCACAAGTTTACTGGCAGTGCATTTTAATCACTTTGTCTCTGGCCCTATGGCAGGTAAGCCATTCTCCTTCTGATCCCCTCAGATCCTAATCCAAGCAGACTCTGTTGCCACAAGCTCCGACACATACTGTCACTCCAGCCAAGGATTCAAAACTGTAGAAGGCGAAAATAAACAAACCGAATGTTTGTTATGAAAAACTGATCTATCGTTCCTGCAGAGTAAGCAGCATTCAGCCATTAACAACCTTCTGTCTATCCACTCATTAGGAGAGGCTTGCAATTATTTATCTCTTCATCATCTTTAGCTCTAATTTTTCCTCTATCTCTTACAATTTGTTTATTGTACCCATCTTTTATTTTTTTTCCCAATTTTGTGGCCAATTTTACCCTCCAAAAAATCGAATGCTTTTACCGTTACACCACCCGAGGCCTCATCTTTTATTGTATTTACCTAGGAGTATCTCACTCCTTCATTTAATCTGTGATTCCCTTTTTCATTTTCATTTTTTCATCACTGTCCAACACCCCCCCTCCCCCACCAAGTTGGATGCCTGGGTTACATAAATGAGGTCTGAGTCTTTTTGAAATATGGTATAGAAAGAAGGAAATAAGGTTACATTGCAAAGAGTACTGGGGCCGTATTCACAAATAATTTTATCTTACCACTAGGAGTAAAAAATCTTTGGTATTTTACTTTGTTAATCCCTTTTAGGAATTTAATCAAATCCCCCCTAAGTCTCCGTTTGCTAAGTTTAAATAGATTGAGTGCCTTAAGTCTATCATCATAACTTTTACCTTTCATACCAGGTATCAGTTTAGTTGCCCTTCTTTGGACTTTTTCAAGAGCTTCAATATCTTTCTTGTAATGCGGTGCCCAGAACTGCACACAGTATTCTAAGTGCGGTCTGACAAAGGCATTATATAACATTAATATAACCTCCTTTGATTTATACTCAATACTTTTTGCTATGTATCCCAGCATCCTGTTGGCTTTTTTCACTGCTGTAGCACACTGCTTTGATGCAGATAGGCTTTGATCAACTACAACTCCTAAGTCCTTTTCAAATTGAACACCTACTAACTTTTCTCCTCCCATAAAATACTCCTGTCTAATGTTTTTATTTCCCACATGCATAACTTTACATTTAGCAATATTGAACGTCATCTGCCATGTATCTGCCCATTTTTGGATTTTGTTTAAATCATCTTGGATTACTTTAGTCGATTCCAAACTGTTTGCCAAACCCCCAAGGTTAGTATCATCTGCAAATTTAACTATTTTGCTACTAATGTCCATATCAAGATAATTTATGTAAATAAGGAAGAGCAGAGGTCCCAACACCGATCCCTGCGGGACACCACTGCCCACAGCACCGAGGTCAGATTCGGCCCCACCTACTGTTACTCTTTGTATTCGCCCTTGCAGCCAATTTTTAACCCACTGTGAAACTACTCCTGCAATTCCTACTGAATTCATTTTAGCAATGAGCCTCTCATGTGGTACCTTGTCAAATGCTTTCTGAAAGTCCAAATATATAATATCATAAGCCTGGTTCAGGTCAACACACTTTGTAGCCTCTTCAAAAAAGTCCAGGAGGTTTGTTAGGCATGACCTCCCTTTGAGAAATCCATGTTGGCTCTCCCTTAAAATACTATTATTTTTCAAGAATGATTCCAACTTATCCCTAATAATACATTCCAGCATTTTACATGCGATGCAAGTTAAACTGACAGGCCTATAGTTCCCTGGGTCAGTACGGTCCCCCTTCTTATATATTGGAATTATACTACCCTGCTTCCAGTCATCTGGTATTTCTCCAGTGATTATGGATTGAATGAAAATATCTGTCAATGGTTTATATGTAATTTCCCCAAGTTCTTTGAGTACTCTGGGATATATGCCATCCGGGCCTGCTGCCTTATTTGTCTTAAGTTTTTGTAGTTTTTGTAGTACTTCTACGTTCCTTATTTCAAAGTCCTCCAAAACATTCTGTACCTTGCCTATACATTTAGGCATATTTATAACCTCTTCTCTAGTAAAGCTCTCCACAAATAACTGTTTAGTGTGTTTGCAATGTCCTTATTATTATAAACCAAAGTTCCTTCCTTATTCTTAATGCACTTAACCTCATCCTTAACTTTCCTTTTTCTACTACAATATTGAAAAAACTTCTTAGGATTACTTTTTGCATCTTGGGAAATTTTAATTTCAAACCGCCTTTTAGCTGATCTTATTTCCTTTTTAGCCTTAGCCTGCATATTACAATAATCAGACGGGCCGCAGCGTTCTGGATGAGTTGCAGGGGTCTGATGGCAGATGCGATGGCAGGGAGGGAAGCCGACGTGACGTTCGCTGCGTATAAGAGTGGCCCTGTAAGTACCGGGGTTCGGTCGACGGCTGGGCGAGTGACGTCTCGGAAGAGGCGTCACTTCGCTCTCGTCACTACCGATCGCAGGACTACGGCAGCGAACTCACATTACTAGGGGGGGATTGACGTAAAAATAGCGGGTCTAATTGGCTACCAAATTGGGAGAAAATGGGATAAAATCAGAAACAAATTTTTTAAAAATTAAAAAATTAAAAAAAATAACTGCATTGTGGTCACTTGCCCCTATTGGTTCTCCTACCTCTGTGCTGCAAATTATATCAAGATTGTTACACAAAACCAGATCCAGTATTGATTTCCCTCTCGTAGGCTGAGTAACAGACTGTACCAAAAAGCAGTCATTGACCATATCTAAAAACTCCTCTTCACATTTGCCCTGACCTGTCACTATCTCCCAATTGATAGAGGGGTAATTGAAGTCGCCCATTATTATCGTCTCTCCTTCAGCACAGATTTGTTTTATGTTACCAAAGAGTGTACTATTTATGTTACTGTCTGAAGCTGGAGGTCTATAACATACTCCTATATTAAGGCCCTTCTCTTATGTAGGCCTACCTGTTCCTGTTATATTCTAGTGGTGTAACGGATCGCAGTTGATCCGTGATTCGTACGGATCAACCCCCACGGTTCGGCACGCATATGATCCGTGGATTAATAGCTAAATTGAACCATCATAGAGAAATACAGTTTTTCTGCCGCTGTTACGTTTTAAAGTAGCGGTTCATTGCAGCGGTAAGCCGGGCGTGCAGATTCTTCCTGTATAACATCAGGAGGATCCGTCCCTTCCTTACCACGTACTCTACCCAGCTCCTGGTCCAAGCAATGGTACTGTCCCGCTTGGACTACTGCAACTCGCTCCTGGCTGGCCTTCCCGCATCTGCCATCAGACCCCTGCAACTCATCCAGAACGCTGCGGCCCGTCTGATCTACAACCTTCCTCGACACTCCCATGTCACCCCCCTGCTCACTACCCTCCACTGGCTGCCTGTTATAGCTCGCATCAAATTCAAGACATTGGTCCTAGCATACCAGGCAGTCAAGGGATCAGCCCCAACATACCTCACCAAGATCTTCAAACCCTACACACCTGCCAGACCTCTCCGTTCTGCTACCTCAGGACGCCTAGCACCTCCCCCCCACCGCACCTGCGCTTCCCGGTCACGTCTCCTGTCGGTTCTGGCTCCACGATGGTGGAAATGACCTTCCGGTGGAAGTCAGAACAGCTGAGACCCTGGCCACCTTCAAGCGTCGACTGAAGACTCACCTTTTCAGGGTGCACCTCTCCCCGTAGTCCGGTTTTTGTTAATTTAGGGACATAGTCACTTAGTTTACACGTCTACTTGTTTATGTATTGTATTAGGCTTAGGCATTATTTCCTGCATTGAGTGCTTTACTGCTACCTCTGAATTGTGGCTACAGATTTACCTACAGGGTCCTAGTTTAACTATGTGGTTGCTCCTAGCACCCAGGAATTGTACTTCCCACTAGGGTGGCTTTCAGCTAAACTGTTCTTGACTACGGTTAACACTTTGTTGTACGTCGCTCTGGATAAGAGCGTCTGCCAAATGCCTATAATGTAAAGTAACAATTCCCTGAATCTCGATGCAGAGTTACAGTGAAGAGATAGACAACCATGTATGTTTTGGTTTGCTTTGTTTTTCATACTAAATGCCTTTCTGGCATTAGAAATGCGACCGAATTAAATACAATTTAAACATTAGCGATCTTTAAATTTTTTATTAAATTAATTCAGGCATACGACCACCCTAGTTAAATCGCCTAAGGCGTACTGAATCTAAAAATGTATTTTGTGAAATGTTCGAATAAAGATTTAGTGAAATAACTTAAATTGAAAACCTGAAATGATCATTCATTCATTTCCTTGATAATAGTTCCTGGTAATTTTTGGTGGCCTTTGGCCCCCGTTATTATTATTTTTGCTGATCCGAAAAATGATCCGATGCACCCCTATTATATTCTGATAAAGATTATAAAATACAAATGTAGGCTAAGTGTCACTGATTTAACATGAAACCAAGAATACTGACTAGTCAATTGGTTACATGTCTGCATCTCGTAAACAATCAGCGGGTATCTATATATAATATATATAATATTAAATATATAATACTCTCGGGATTGAGGCGGTACCTTTTTATGAGCTCTGTAGCATTCAATATCTTCAAAGTGTTTACGCGATTGCGAGGACGATTGCCGGAACAGCAGTCAGTAGGTCTTTAGCGACTTAAAAGTCCTCTTGACTGCTTCTAACTTCTACTGGACTTAGGAGCTGTTTTTAGCTCTCAAACCCTTTTTGGACTCCTAAACTTATGAGTGACACGCCCATTATTTTTCGGAGTTGCTCCTAAATTGCGGAGTTACGACCAACTTTTACCCTTAAAATGCTTTGTGAATACGGGCCCTGGTGTACTGTTGGTATTTCCTTTTATGTTAAAGGAACATGTAAGGGTTTTAGTTAGTAAAGGCAAATTGATTAATTTCAACATTTCCATGGTGGAATTAATGACTTTGCATTCATTTGGAGAAAATGGCTGTTTTACTTACAAATTATATTATGCTTTTAAAATTGACAACTTGTTTTTAACTGAACAAAATGGATAACGCATCATTTTAATTTAATTTGCCAAACATTTACTTTATCCTGAGCTGGGAATGCTGTAGAAGGATCACAGTAAGGAGGTGTAACTTTTCCTGGGTTTGATTAGCAAATACAGACATAATCACAGGTAATGGCTTGGTGACACCCATCCATGCTGATAGAAAATGTTGTATTATTGTACCACTGCCTCTATAATTTTTAATAATTTCCTCTATGGTTTTACCATAGCTGTGATTATGCATGGCCTATTCACTACTGCCACTGTATTTATTTGCTGATTGAGCAACTTTTTTTATTTTTATTGTTGGATCTACACTTTTGATCTCAGAATTTAGGACGCAGGGCTCCTGCTTTCTTTTTCCAACAGGAGTTTCTGTTTCTGGAGGGAATGAAAGAAGACTTTTTTTTTGGTTCCCTAGGACCAAACATGTTTTCCCACCCCCAGGTTTCATTGAAGGGAACAGATTTTGAATTGTGTACAAATGGTTGTTATTTCTCCAGACATTCTGTGGACAGGTAGAGCGAGGGGGGAAACATCCTTTGAAATAAAAACAACAACTCAGGCAGATTTAAGGTAGCCAGAGGGTTGAGTGTTCTTTTTAATATTCAGCCCAGCTGTTGGGAAAAGCTCCAGCTATGTGATATCTAGCATCAGTCCAGACAGTGTTGCAGATATTTTAAGTATGTTAACTGAAATCTCCTTTGCTTACAACATGACAGCACATCTAGTGAAATTTAAGCTTAGAAAATCAAAATCAGAATAAAAATTACAGATGTTTAATTCAGTGGTTGTTTGTCAGGTTTGACCAATTTGATCTTTTAATTTTGTGAAGTAGTATCCATCTATTTTGGTCAACGATGCAATTTTACTGGAAACAGCACCTTGCGGACTAAAAAGTGGGTGTTTGAGCCATACCCTATTAACTACTTCTGGTTATTTTCAGCCTTATTGTCATTTGTCAGCTTTCCAAAATTATAACATTATTTTCATTAGCAGAGGTGTATCTGCTGTCATTTTTATCATGTATTGTTCTCGCATCAGTTTTCTATTGTTATAATATACACTGCCTGGCCCCAAAAAAAGTCACCACCTGGATTTAACTAAGCAAATTGGTAAGAGCCTTCCATTGCATAATTACTGCAGTGATTAATATGTTTTAGCTGGCAACAAGTTATTTAACCCTAACTGATGCAGTGAGTAGCTTCTCATTTCTTAAACAACCATGTCGGAAGACATATCCTGTGGTCGTGGAAAAGATGTTAATCTGTTTCAGAAAGGTCAAATTATTGGCCTGCATCAAGCAAAGAAAACAACTAAGGAGATTGATGAAACTACTAAAATTGGGTTAAGAACTGTCCAACGCATTATTAAAACCTGGAAGGATAGTGGTGAACCATCATCTTCGAGGAAGAAATGTGGTCGGAAAAAAATCTTGAATGATCATGATCGGCGATCACTTAAACGCTTGGTGAAATCATATCGTAAAAAATCAACAGTAGAACTCACGGCTATGTTTAATAGTGAAAGTAAGAGCATTTCCACATGCACAATGCGAAGGGAACTCCAGGGATTGGGACTAAACAGCTGTGTAGCCTTAAGAAAACCACTTGTCAGTGAGGCTAATCGGAAAAAAAGGCTAGGGAGCATAAAGATTGGACTCTGGAGCAATGGAAGAGGGTCATGTGGTCTGATGAGTCCAGATTGAACCTGTTCCATAGTGATGGGCGCATCAGGGTAAGAAGAGAGGCGGATGAAGTGATGCACCCATCATGCCTAGTGCCTACCGTACAAGCCTGTGGGGGCAGTGTTATGATCTGGGGTTGCTGCAGTTGGTCAGGTTCTAGGTTCAGCAACGTTATGTACCCAAAGAATGAGGTCAGCTGACTACCTGAATATACTGAATGACCAGGTTTTTCCATCAATGGATTTTTTCTTCCCTGATGGCACGGGCATATTCCAAGATGACAATGCCACGATTCATTGGGCTCAAATTGTGAGAGAGTGGTTCAGGGAGCATGAGACATCATTTTCATACATGGATTGGCCACCACAGAGTCCAGACCTTAACCCCATTGAGAATCTTTGGGATGTGCTGGAGAAGACTTTGCACAGCGGTCCGACTCTCCCATCATCAATACAAGATCTTGACAAAATATTAATGCAACTCTGGACGGAAATAAATGTTGTGACATTGCAGATGCTTATCGAAATGATGCCACGGCGAATGCGTGCCGTAATCAAAGCTAAAGGCGGTCCAACTAAATATTAGAGTGTGATTTTTTTGGGGGACGGGCAGTGTATTACAGTCACTGACCGTGAAGTACATTTTGTCAGAGAGAACTTTGTTGGCCTTGATTTATTTTGAGTCTTACCTTATTCACTATATATACTTCCTCTCATTCTTACCATTTATAATTCTTATAATAGTAGTTCCAACATTATAATTATTGGTGAGGCTACTAAGAAATGTATATATTCTTAGTTTGGTTTTCTATTCACCCCCTTGTGTTGGTCAGAACACATAGGCAGACAACTTCTCTCTTCTTTGGTCGTTTATTAAAGCAATCAACTCGTTACAATTGTGTTGCTAAATCAAGGCCTATTTATGCACGTGTGTGTGTGTGTGTGTGTGGCGTGTGTGGTTCTGAAAGATAAACAAATAGGAAGTACAATTACTATACGTAACAGCACTCCAACACATCATCCATACCCAGCTCCCATAACCTACATACAGTGCAGAATGAATGAGCTAATAACTACCAGCCTCAGTAAACGTCAGCTAAACTGGCCTATGCAAATAAACATCAAAGAAATGCTGCCATGAGAGGGCACAGAGCACGTGCTGAACATACACGAAGCATGCACTGATATAAACATTAACAGTATCACGGCTATTTAATATATGTATTGTACATCCCACAATAAACACTCAAACATGCTGAATGTAATTTACACCCATATCAGTGGATGATGATAACTAACACGTTGCATTCTTCAGCAACAGCTGAAGAATGCACGACATGATGTCTTACCTGGAGAAAAATGCTAGGCCTAGTTAAACGGACTTCTAATTTGTGGTTTCTCTAACCAGAATATTAGTGATAACAACAACAATTACGTCTATAATAACACATAAATGTGGGCGGTAAATGTGGGCATAAAAACTAGCACGGTCTGGATTCGATACCGTGGGGCTCATCCGCACACTAGAACATTACGTTAACAGAATGAGCCCCAGCAGCTGCTGATTTGTTAAAGATTTAACACTTTATCTCTTGACATGTCTCTATTTACTAATACAGCGTCACTGGCCCCACAGACTCCCTCTTGTGCAATGGAATAATTACAGGTTCTTTATATGAATGTGTGAACACCTCATGCTGACACATTTACATTTTGAATTTACATTTTAAGCATTTAGCAGATGCTCTTATCCAGAGCGACTTACAAGATGTACACATTAACCTTTGTTACGGTTGGCCAAAACTTGACCCCTGAATGTTTGCTAAATGGCAGGTGCTTGATTGCCAAATGACACCACCCTGGGAACGCGTGATCAAGCAGTCTGTCAATTAAAGTGTTTTTCAGTTGCCTTTTCCCTGACCTCGTCTGGCCACGCTCCCGTCTGGAGAATGAAAGGAGAGGAGCCGCGGTTTTGGAAGATCTTTTTGCCTTTTAAAAACGTTGTGCCGACCAGCCGAACTTCTGTCTTTCGAAAACTGTTTGGTAAATGCTTTTTGAACCTGCTTGTTCGTCCATTTTCTTTCCTTTTGAGCACCTTTTGGATAGGTAGGAAAGCGTAAGGCAGGGATAGCCAGTCTGCGAAAGAAACCCATTTTTGATTTGCACCGGGAGAGAGGTTAGATTTATTTGATTTCTAGTGCTAGGGTATAGCCACTTGGCAATTTCCTCACATGGATGACAGTTTTGTGCGGCTGCGCCAGGAGCGCTTCTCAAAAGAGGAGAGCGAGGAGGTGCGGAAAAGTTGGCGCGCAAATCAGAGGGGGAAAACAAGGCGCACATTAATTTGTTATTTTCATTATTTGAGTTTATATTTTGAGACCTACATTGTTAAAAGAAAGTGTTTTATTTTACAAATTTTTTCCTTATTTGTAGGCTTTCCAACTTAAAAAACAAAGTTTATTTTCTTCTAACTTAATGTAATTGTTAAATGGAAAGGAATAAATTAAAAAACTCACAACTGCAACTAGGCCTGTTTCATTTATGTTCGTCATGCAGTAGGCCTACATGCGTCACCCTGGAGTGTGCATCACAAACCACCTGGATATTAATGATTCACATAAATGATACCGTGATCAGATGGTGCGCGCAACTGCACATGTGTGCAGGGAATACACATTGCGTATAAAAATCCTGTTTAGTTCTCTGCTGGCTATCGGGTGTAGGAAAAGTAATAAACTAATTTGTATGTTGGACAAGATTGGAAGAAACTGCATGTACAGCCGAACTGATAGCCGCCTGGCTAACACCGGCTACCAAACCCAGGGTATCGCTCACGGTATTGCCTTTGGCATCCAATTATGTACTCCATTTTCTGTAGTGCAAATGGAAAGAATAAAACCCTTTCACATAAGAAAAATAATGTGCATACAAACATATATTTATTTAACAGGTGTATCTTACTGAATGGTAGCGATGGATGGCCTGCTGGCTTCAGTCTATCATGTCCGTGCATTGAATAACCACAAGCTGTGGAGAAATAGTTTTTAGCTTAATTGATTATGCTTGCAAGTTACCCATGGATTGGACGATTTGCCTCACCGTGGGGGAGAAATTCACAATATTCACAAAACATTCTCATGTGATTTCAGATAACCTTATGTTCATATGTGCGCATCAATAATGTCACGAAATTGCACAGAGCGCCAGCGTTTGCGCTAAGAGGTGATCTAGTTGGACGTTAACGCAAACTCATTATTTGACACCAAACTTGCATAGCGCCTGACTGTTTTCATTGTCACACCCCCTGTTGCACTACCCAACCCATAATCGCGCAAATACCTTCATTGCGCACCACGAAATTGCCAAACTCGGCGGAGATGGGAAATATTCCATTTGCGACATACGAAACTGGCAATTCGCCTGTGCTACGGCATAACGCTGCTTAGCGCCGGCACGAAAATAGGGCCCATAGTGTCACCCTCCTGCAGGGTTGGGTTCAATTGTATTTCAACTCAGGAACTGAAAAATGGCAATAATGTTCTATGAGGATTATCAAATAGGCCACCAGTACCCTCCGGCGAGCAACTGTGAATGAGATTTTCATCCAACTAAAAATTTGCTGTGGTAATTGAATTTCTTTTTGCAGCTTCAGAGATTAACAATCCACTGGGGAATATGTATTTATTGTGCAGCTGCGAGCATAAATCATGTCACCACCTCCAGGCCTGTGAGAGCTGCTTTGCTAGCGACAGCGTTTAGTACAGCAGGATTGTTCATCATTGTTTGTTTCGTTATAATCTGTGTTCATTCAGCAAGTACACACTGAGTGCAGCTCAGAAACGCAATTATGCAAACATAATTTTCAGGAAGTGAAGGGCTGTGCGATGTGCATAGTTAAGGTGTCGAGCCCATGATACAATGGAGGTGGAACATGTTTAAGTTTAAAGAAGGGAGTTAGCAGGTCATCCTTTTTATGTCCAATTTCTGTCATTACCAGTGAAACAACATCAAAAACCCCACCAAACCATGAATAGATTGCATCACATCACTTTACAATGATAAAGAATGCACAATGCAGTACATGGGTATATCTGTATCTGATATATGTTTCTATACCATGCAACACTATGCACTGTATGATGCAAGTTCCTCTCAGGGAACAATGGCAGGTTGTTAAAAAATATATATAATTTAAACAATATTCCTTAAATTTAGAGCTCAAAATTGAGATTTTTACAGCTTGGGGGTGATAAGATTTAATATGAGATTTTGAGGCAAAATAAGCGACTGTACTGAGTATATAAGAAGGACAACTCAGAGAGAAACAAGGTAGATTATTTGAATGTGTGGGCTGAGGCTAAAAAGGAAATAAGAGCAGCGAAAAGGCAGTTTGAAATTAAAATGTCCCAAGATGCAAGAAGTAATCCGAAACAGTTTTTTTCTTTATTGTAGTAGAAGAAGGAAAGCTAAAGATGAGGTTAAGTGCATTAAGAATAAGGAAGCAACTTTGGTTTATAATAAGGATATTGCTAACACACTTTGTTGAGAGCTATACCAGAGAAGCGGTCATAAATATGCCTAAAAGTATAGCCAATGTACAGAATGTTTTGGAGGACTTTGAGATAAGGGATGTCGAAGTACTACAAAAACTACAAAAACTGAGGGCAGCAGGCCCTCAGGCCCTGATGGCATATACCCCAGAGTACTCAAATAACTTTTTCTTAAAATTATATATAAATCATTGACTGATATTTTTATGCAATCCATAAACACTGGAGAAATACCAGATGACTGGAAGCAGGGTAGTATAATTCCAATATATAAGAATTATATCATATAGTCATATTGACCCAGGGAACTATAGGCCTGTCAGTTTAACTTGCATCTCATGTAAAATACTGGAATGTATTATTACGGACAAGTTGGAATTATTCTTGAAAAATAATAGTATTTTAAGGGAGAGTCAACATGGGGAGATCAAGGGGAGATCTTGCCTAACAAACCTCCTAGGCTTTTTTGAAGAGGCTACAAAGTGTTTTGACTTGAACCAGGCTTATTATTTTATATATTTGGACTTTAAAAAAGCATTTGACAAGGTACCACATGAGAGGCTCATTGCTAAAATGAATTCAGTAGGAATTGCAGGAGTTGTTTCAGAGTGTGTTCATAATTGGCTGCAGGGGCTAATACAAAGAGTAACAGTAGGTGGGGTCATATCAGCCCTAGGTTCTGTGGGCAGTGGAGTTTAGCAGGGATCGCTGCCGGGTCCTCTGCTCTTCATTATTTACATAAATGATCTTGACAGGGATGTTAGTAGCAAAATAGTTACATTTGCAGATGATACTAAACTTGGGGGTTTGGAAAACAGTTTGGAATTGACTAAAATAATCCAAGATGATTTAACCAAATCCAAGAATTGGCAGAAATATGGCAGACAGTCAATATTGCTAAATGTAAAGTTATGTATGTGGGAAAATAAAAATTGACAGGAGGAGAGCAATTCGTAGGTGTTCAATTTGAAAAAGACTTAGGAATTGTAGTTGATCAAAGTCTATCTGCATCTAAACAGTGTGCTACAGCAGTGAACAAGGTACATAATAAAGCACTGAGTATAAATTGAAGGAGGTTACATTAATATTATATAATGCCTTTGTCAGACCTCACTTAGAGTACTGTGTGCAGGTCTGTGCACCACAGTACAAGAAAGATATAGAAGCTCTAGCTGCCAACCAAAATTGGCAACTGGAGACTTAGGAAACAAAGACCTAGGGAGGAATTTATTGAGGTTTCTTCCTAAAAGGAATTAACAAAGAATGTTACAGATAGTTTTATTAGCAGAACAAGAGGCCACAGGTGTAAATTAATTAAAGGCAAATTCCGCACGAATATTTCAAGTCCAGGCTAGATGCAGTACTAGATACTCTTTAGATTAGGACATGACAAACCTGGATGGGCTGAACATCCTGTTCTTGTCATGATGTATTCATATGTTTATATCTTCGTATGTCTCCCTCCCGATGTTCCCCTCCATTCCTGGGGAGTTTAGCGGTCTGAGGTTTGACCGGCGTGATATATACATTTCACTCTCTGTGAGGAGCTGAAACATCTGCCACGGTGTGTGCAATACACCTAGCAAATCTTATATGGACCACAATTACAGGGGGTAGAGAAAATAATGGAAACACCAAACAGTATATGAATGTTTATTAACTGATAAGGATTTAGGTTGCCCTTTACCTTCAGAACAGCCTCAATCCTTCTTCAAATGTTGTTATACAAGTTTAAAACTTTTTCTAGTATAGATATTGGACCGTTCTTAAAAAAAAAAGCCTCCAGTTTTTTGAGAGATTAAGGCATTGGAAATCCACCCCACACTCTACGTGCCAGAACTTCCCATAAAGGTTCAATGAGGTTTAAATCTGGTGATTGGGGAGGCTATGGAAAGTGTTTGACTTCATCCTGGTGTTCATGTAGCATAGCAGTGTTCATGGGGGCTTTATCATCTTGGAATATAGGAACATCTTAAGACGAGAGACAGCAGGCAAAAATGCAGTTTTTTGCTTTCACTCGTCAATTTTCTGATTTTTGGTTATTTTGCTTCACTGATATCATAAAAATGGCAAAATTGCACATAGATATGTTTATATGTTTATGGAAGTGGTCATTAGAAGATGGGTAGACTGTGGTCATAAAGAGATGCACATGGTCAGCAACAAGACTCAGGTAGGCTGTGGCATTTCAACGATGCTCAATTGGTATTAAGGGGCCTAATGTGTGGCAAGAAAACATTCCCCACACCATTACACCACTACCACAAGCCTGAACCGTTGACACAAGGTAGGATGGATGCATAGATTCATGTTGTTTATGCCAAATTCTGACCCTACTATGTCCCTAATTCTGACCCTACTATGTGACCAGAAATCAATGTTCGTCAGACCAGGCAAAATGCAGAAAATCTGATTTCAAATCTGAAGTTGAAAACTCACTGGAAAAGAAACCCGGAAAAGAACAGGAGTAAAGTTAAATGCATTGACCGTAACAACCGTTTATGGAGAGGAAATACAAATGTGAAAAATAAATGTAAGGATAAGGCTAACTGTCATTTGAAGGGAATGTTTTCCCTGGTTGCTAAGCCTGACCACCTATAAGCAGCTGAAAAGTGGCAGAAAAGGCCAAAGAGCAGACCACGCAGTGAGAGGCTGCACAAAGTTCACTGGCAGAGCCATGGAAAGTTTGCGAAGCCCAGAGCCCGAGGGATGATTGTTCTCTCTGAGAATCCCAGATCCAGTGGCCACATGTGGTCAGTTGGTGGCAGTCAATGTGAGCAACTTGCATCATTCATTAACATATGCCCGATGCTTGTACAGGAGGTGAATGGAGATGGAGTCCAGATGTTTGATCCAGGTGGAAAAATTCCTGAGGGAACCTGGAGATGGTGGCTCTCCTGGTCGGTGAGACACCACAGCAGTTTGTTTGCTACTATTTTTGGTCATTGAGATTATTGGGATTGTATATTGGCGTTTAACATCAAAAAGGGTAAGCAGATTTGCTCTTAAATGTAACTTTTGTTGCCGTTAGAGAACAGAGAGGGATTTTTTTTTCTTTTTCCCTCGTCTAGCTTTGGCAAGCTTGTTAAAAAGGTAACCGATTACCAAAGTCGGCATTGCATTTAGCTGACATGAGTTTTTTGTGGTTTTTCGCCCTCTCAGGATCAAATCAAAGAGCTGGGAAATTCAACAACTAACTAGCTTTTGTTTAACTTTAAGCATTTAACTTAACATTAAGAGAGAACCGTTTCGGTTGGCTGATGCTAGCTCGCTTGCTACAGGCACCTCAGACTTAACGTTTGCTAAGTTAACTATATGAAGGGGTTTTGTTGCCATTTTTAATTTCTGCACCTGTCTGCTGGTTGTAATTTTATTGACTTGGTGTCTCTGTTTTGGCAGTATTTCGTTCAGTTGCAAGGAGAGTCAGGTTAATATTCTTAGTGGTTAAAATGTGGCCATTGGCAACGCAGTGTGAGTGTTGTAAGAATGATTGCATTTTTGGAGGGAGACTTCCAGGAGGCTTTTGTCTACGACCAGTTTGTGAAGCATCTCGAGAGCAAGATTCTTCATCTCAAAGCCTAACTTGCTAGACTCGACTGTGTGCAGTTCTGGGCATCACACTACAAGAAAGATATAGAAGCTCTTAAAAACATTCAAAGAAGGGCAACTAAATTGTTACCTGGTATGAAAGGTCAAAGTTATGAGGATAGATTTAAGGCAGTCAATCTATTTAAGTTTAGCAAACGGATACTTGATTGACGGAGGGGGGATTTGTTTGAGGTTTTTAAGTTCCTAAAAGGGATTAAGAAACTGAACTACCAAAGATTTTTTTAAGATAAGTTTGGTTAGCAGAACAAGAGGTTGTATTCTTACCCATGTGCATATATATTGATGAATCCCAATAGTTTTTACGTTATGTGCACCAGCATCTCATTTCATCTCATTCTGCTCCTCTGGAAAACTGTCTGTTCCATCCCTTCAGGCACCCAGCAGCCGTTCCTTGCAGTCCACCTCTTCTCTGTCCTAACCCCCCGGTTGTGGAATGATCTTCTACACTCGGTCAGGACTGCGGAATCAATCAATCAATCAATCTTTATTTTTGTATAGCGCCATTTACAAACAGGTTGTCACACAGCGCTTCACAATTGGCATTTTCCAGAGGGAATAAAAAAAACTGAAAACCATTGGAACCAATGTGGGAGACTGGAAAATTATTCCCTGACCCCTTAAAAGGCGGTTGAGATGAACTCCTGGAAAATTGTGGGTTACAGAGAAAAACAAAACAAATAGTCCTTGAGGCTCATGAGGCTTAACAGACCACCGGAAGGGCATTCTAAGTGTAGGGGTGGGGTGGACCTCATCCCTCCAGATACCAGGGCAGGGCGGGGGATGGAACCAGCAGCTAGGGTCTGGGCCAGCGGCATCCGGCCAACACATGGCAGGGGTGGGGGGTTGACTCTGGGGCAGGTGACCTCCGGGTAGGTGCCACGAAGTCGGGGAGAAAAGAGGAAAGGTGCAATTATGACTATGATAAATATCACACCGGATCAGGGGAAAGAGTAGTGATAACACTTTTGCACCAGCAGAAGTAATCTAGGGCAGCATAACTAATTAGGTGAGTGGCACAGGGAGCACGCAGCCATGAGGGCACTCAGAGACCATCCCACCACATCATCAGCAGTCCTGATAGGGGCGGATCATCACTTATGATTGGTGACAGTAAGGATAGCTCATTGCACCAGAAGGCTCTATTGCTACGCCCCCTCCACATCTGCACCTAATGACTATAATAGAGACTAAAGAGATGTGTTTTTTTTAATTTTTTTAATTTGTTTCTGATTTTATCCCATTTTCTCCCAATTTGGTAGCCAATTAGACCCGCTATTTTTACGTCAATCCCCCCCTAGTAATGTGAGTTCGCTGCCGTAGTCCTGCGACCGGTAGTGACGAAGGCGAAGTGACGCCTCTTCCGAGACGTCACTCGCCAAGCCGTCGACCGAACCCCGGTATTTACAGGGCCACTCTTATACGCAGCGAACGTCACGTCGGCTTCCCTCCCCCCTCCCTGGGGCGGACAGCCAATCGCCGCCCCCTGGTGGCACTCCCGGCCAAAGCCGACACTTGGCGAGACGGGGAATTGAACCCCGGTCTCCGTGGCCAGCGTCGGATGTTGTAACCACTGGACCACGCGGGAGGCCAGATGTGTTTTTAACCTAGACTTGAAAATTGAGACTGTGTCTGACTCCTTCACAGAGACGGGTAGACTGTTCCACAGTAAAGGAGCTCTATAGGAGAAAGCTCTGCCACCTGCTGTATTTTTTGATATTCTAGGGACTACCAAGTTGCCTGCATCTTGTGAGCGAAGCGAACGTGGGGGATTGTACGGATGAAGTAGATCCGTCAAGTAAGAGGGTGCAAGTCCATGCAACACCTTATAAGTTAAGAGGAGTACCTTATAGTCTACACGATAGTTTATAGGAAGCCAGTGAAGTGACGCTAACAGAGGACTAATGTGCTCATATTTCTTTGTTCTAGTCAGGATCCTTGCAGCAGCATTCTGTACGAGTTATAGGCTCCTGAGTGAGGTATTGGAACAGCCAGACAGTAATGCATTGCAACAATCTAATCTAGATGTAACAAAGGCATGTACCAATTTTTCTGCATCTATTAATGACAGGAAGCCCCTAATTTGGGCAATATTCCTCAGGTGAAAAAAAGCTACTCTGGAAATGTTTTTGATGTGACTATCAAATAAGAGACCAGGATCTATAGTAACACCAAGGTATTTTACCACCAAACTTGCAGCAACAGAGCAACCATCCAGATTAAGAGATAAATCAGATAACCCTCTTCTGAGGTTTTTGGGCCCCAAGACCAACATCTCTGTTTTATCAGTATTCAACAAATTGGCCTGTAGTTACTGAGATTTTCTGGGTTAAGGTTTGGTTTCTTTAAAAGTGGCAGGAAGAAGAACAGGAAGAAGTTATTTAACAAGTTGTGTTGGGATTGGGTCTAACTAGCAAGAAGATGGTTTGGAGGACATAACCAATTTAGAAAATTCAGTCCACTCCAGAGCGCTAAAAAACTCAAGAGTAGCCATAGGACCCCTGTCCTGGTAAGCCTGTGCTTTCTGATCAGTGTCCGCTACAGCAGAAGGTGCCATTTTAGTAATTTCATCTCTAATTTTCTCAATCTTCTCAGAGAAAAAGTTCATGAAATCATTACTATTATAGGCTGCCGGAGGCTTAGCATTGGTTTCAGTCTGGTTCTTTGTCAGTTTGGCCACTGTATCAAAAATAAATTTTGGATTATTCTTATTATGCTCAATCAGATCAGACAAATAGGTTGACCTTGCGGAGGAGAGAGCATATTTGTACTGTACCAGACTGTCTTTCCAGGCAGAATAAAATACTTCTAATTTAGTGGATCGCCACTTATGTTCCAACTTGCGAGAAGCTTGTTTAAGAGCACGTGTGTGGTCAGTATACCATGGTGCAAGCTTCTTTTGGCTAGTTTTTTTCTTTTGAGAGGCGCAACAACATCAAGAGTGTTGCGCAGGGTGTAATTTAGATTGTCCGTCAGCTGATCAATAGATTGTAGACTAGTGGGATCCTGATTAACAGTAAATGATTCTTGGAACAGGCTGACAAAGTTAGGTATCATAGAGGAATTTAGGGAGCGACTAAAGTAGAACACTGGTTTTGGTCTAATAGCAGTGGTAGCATGAATTTCAAACGTAATAAGGAAATGGTCAGAGAGCACAGGATTATGAGGAGAGACAACTAGATTGCTAATGCTAATACCATAGGATAAAGCTAAGTCCAGTGTATGTTGATGACAATGAGTCGGCCCAGACACATTTTGGACAAAACCAACGGAGTCAAGAATAGAAGCAAAAGCCTTCACTAGAGAATAATTTCCATTATCAACATAAATATTAAAGTCACCTATAATCACAACTTTATCTGCCATAACTGCTAGGTTTGATAAAAAGTCAGAAAACTCTGAGAGGAAAGCAGCATAGAGTCAAGGGGGTTTGTAGATAGTAACTAGCATAAAAGATGAAGTAAATATAGATCTATTATCTACATTAGTCTGTATGGAGCCCAGGGAAAGCACTTCAAATGAAGAGAATATGTTTATAGATTTCTTAGTAAGGCGTAGTCTAGTGTCAAAAATAACAGCCACACCACCACCTCTGCCTGACTGTCGAGGATTGTGACAAATGCTTTTTGAAAGCCCAAATATATCATCAAAACACTTTGTAGCCTCCTCAAAAAATGGAGGTTAGCCATGACCTCCCCTTAAGAAAACCATTGTCTCTCCTTTAAAATATTTTCATTTTTCAAGAATGATTCCAACTTGTCCCTAATAATACGTTCCCGTATTTTACTTGAGATGCAAGTTAAACTGACAGGCCTATAGTTCTCTGGGTCAAGGGGGACCATCCCCCTTCTTATATATTGGAATTATATAGCCCTGCTTCCAGCAATCTTGTATTTATCCAATTAAATGTAGACCGTTGCCTGTAAGTCAAGTAAAGGCAGCAGCTTAATTGTTTTATTGCTAAATACATTCAGAATTTATTTAAAATATGAAAGGCATACAGGCTTCCTTAAAATAAAGGGGGAGTTTACTATAAATACACAAGAGTTAACTATTAACACACAAAATATATAACACTTTCAACAACATAAGAATGCAAACGCTAGAGAACACACACAAAATGATGTTAAGTGTTATACAAATGAAGTGTTATACAATAATATTATTATGAGTAATGGCACCAATTTCTATTCATAAGTATAATGTAATTCATACTTTTGGTCACAATTGAGCTACATCTACCCTACCGGTCAAACATTTTAGAACACCCCCATTTTCCAGTTTTTACTGAAATGTAAGCAGTTCAAGTCCAGTGAATAACCTGAAATGGTAAAAAAAAAAATTTAGGTTACCAAAAATGTAAAAATAATGTAAATTTTTTGGCAGTGAGTAGTTTCCTACACCATCAAAAGGCACTTGGAAACTGGAGGAAACTTTTACGGGAAGAGATCTGGCAGACCCAAAGACAACAAAATCAACAGCTTGCGTGATAGGCGGCTCCCAGGACAACAGCTTACAGTGGTCGATGTAAAGAAGTCTCAGTTTCAACTGTGAAGAGAAAACTTCGAGCTGCAGGTTTGACAGGTCGAGTGGCAGTAAGAAAGCCATTACTTGCCTGGGCCATGAAGCACCACCAGTGGACTACTGAAGACTGGAAGAAGGTCTCTTGGACCAATGAATCAAAATGAGAAATCTTTAAATTTTGAAAGGTTTTTGTAGGCCGTCGAGTAGGTGAAAAGATGGTTCCTCAGTGTGTGACACCAACTGTCAAACATGGAGGAGGAAGCGTGATGGTCTGGGGCTCTTTTGCTGGATCCAGAGTCGGCGACTTGCACAGAGTGACTGTTAACCCACGTTAACCCATTACTTGTACCCTGAAAAGAGCCTTTTTTTATAACTCTGAAATTTACATTATTTTTCAGTTTTTGGTAGTCTAAACTGTTTTTTTTAAAGACTGGCAGTTTACCGCTTACCTTTGTACCATTTTAGGTTATTCACTAGACTTGAACTGCTTAAATTTCAATAAAAAGTGGAAAATGGGGGTATTCTAAAACTTTTGACTGGTAGTGTAGGTTGTGTAGTTTTTGTTAAATATACAGTATATTAGTGCACACGAGTGGTCTGGCCTGTTTGTGCATATTCCTAAGAACATTTTTACCGAAGAACAAATCGATTAATTCCAATATTTGCGTCAGATTGATCCCCATTGAAGCCTACAATGTTATCCAAATCAGATATCCTCAGATTCTTATAATGTACTGTAGATAAAGATGACTTCTGATGGTGCTTTTTGTGTTCCAAGGTTAATAAAAATGGTTAAAGACATATTGTAATATGAAAAAGGTTCCTGAGGCACTTTTGGTACAGAGGCACCTGGAATACCATATCGATAATCAAGACATCCATTTGTTTGAATGTGATCTGGACCTTGGCTGGATGGATGTTGTTGATGTCATGTGGTTAGCTAAATTTCCTGCATCCAACAGATCTCAGTTCCTCTCTGCAACTACACAGTGTCACAGTGACCTGTATGTGTACCTGTTATGACTAACTGTCCTTATAAGCACTCTAGTACATTACTGTAAGAAATGTCCAGGCACTGTTGAATATCGCTCGCCTTTTTGAGACTCAGGATGTCTCACAGTTATGTCTCCACAAACCAAACATTTTTCTGTCAGTTTTGAATTAGCACAAATTGTTTTTTGTGGGTTAACCAAAAGGGTTCAGCATCAAGAAAACAGTCGTTACCGCACTCCCATACATGGCTATCCATTTTACATTTTCAGCATTTAGCAGATGCTCGTATCCAGAGCGACTTACAATATATGTATTAATACATGGTAGGAACAATCATAGTTTGCGCAAGAGATCAGTGCAGTAATACAGCGATAGACATTGTTGTAGGCAGCTGCATACCATACCTGTAACACTGGGAAGGAAAAGGTTAGTAAATTTATTTTAAATTATTATTATTATTATTTTTAAATGAGGAGTAAGCAGGGATACATATACAAGAAGTATTTAACAAGTAGGCAGTGGTGATGACAATTGGCTAGATGTACAGAATTCAATGGTAGTGGAGTCTGAAAAGGTGGGTTCTGAGTCTCTTGCGGAAGATCGCAAGTGATTCCGGGGTCCTGACCGATTGCTGAAGGTCATTCCACCACCGAGGGGTCAGGACAGAGAAGAGGCGAGACCGTGAGGAGCGGCTGCCGGGCGCCCGGAGGGATGGGACAGTTAGTTTGCCAGAGGAGGCAGAGCAGAGGGATCTGGCTGGGGTGTAGGGTGTGATGAGTGTCTGGAGGTAAGAGGGAGCAGTTCCTCTATCCGTTTGAAAAGCAGGCACCAGTGATTTGAATCTGATGCGTGCTGCGATGGGGAGGCAGTGCAGAGAGTCACTGGCTCCCCTGGCTATCCCTGTGAACCCGAGAAAAGTAAACACAGATTACTTATTAAGATTGGGTCACCAGGTCACCTAGCCACTGTATATCCTGCATGATCCAGTTGCAGAGGCAAGGACATTTTATGGATTTCAGCGTCGAACCACCCACCCCTCTAAATACATTTACATTTTACATTTTAGGCATTTAGCAGATGCTCTTATCCAGAGCGACTTACAGTTTACATTTATTTACATACAATCAATTTATACAGCTGGATATTTTACTGAAGCAATTCAGGTTAAGTACCTTTAGCTCAAGGGTACAACGGCAGTGTCCCCACCTGGGATCGAGCCTGCAACGTTTGCGTTACAAGCCCAGTTCCTTAACCATTATGCTAACACTGCCGCCCAAAAAATGCATTGAACAAGTGCTTTGATGTGTTGGAGTAAATATGGCTCTTCACTGATCTCCCCACTTCATCCTCTTGTTCTATTCATAGAGATTAGTGTGACAGGCCAGACAGCTGACTTTTATTTAATCACTTTGAAACAGACCAGAAAAAAACCTCTTCACACAATTTATCTTCAGCTAAGACATCAGCAGGAGCTCCACATCCTCCACAGCTTTGGTCAACATACACTGCATGCATTATTTAGCATCTCTCAGTCATTAGGAGTGGTACAGATGGAAACACAATGTAATTACCTCCCATATGAAACTGGGCAATGCAGCTGTGTTAAAGGTCAGGCAGAAACCCTGTGTTACGAACCCATAAACACCACCCACACTTCAATAGCCAGATGGTGAACCAAGATGGCACGCGACAAACAAATATTCCTTCGAGTCAACAAGTTAGATAAAAAGATACAGGATTTCTTTATAACATACGACAGATAGTAGACATACTCACATGAAAACGAAGGAATATAATTTTTTAAAAAATCTATAAATCAGTCTGACTAAGCCCTACACCAGAGAGGATAGGTTCTAAACTCACTCGCGTGCAAGTCAAAAAGGACGTTCTCTTCCGCAGACTGCTTCCCCTACTCTATGCTTCTCTAGCTATCAAAAGATAAATAAGAAAAAATATGCACAGGGAAAAACGGACAAACAAGTAAGGTAAAAATCTTTGCAAAAGTTTTCCAAAAAGGCACAGCTGAATGGCACGAAGTCAAATAGTCAAAAAATATGTCCCTCCACCCCTTATAACGTCCAGACAGGGGCGTGGTCAGAAAAGGTCGAGGAGAGTGCAGCTGGGAACAATTCAATCAGGGCCAGAGCGACCATGCATCGGGAGCATGGTCTCAATCAGCAACCAAGCACCTGTCGTTTAAGAGTCTCTCGGGTCAAATTTTGGTCAACCGTAACACCTGACACCACTGATCCAGGGTCTGTGTTTCCTGGGCATTAAATCTGTTACATCCATTATACCCATTACGTTTGCCATTACACATTAAGAATTGACTTGGTTGTGTGCCATAGGCACCTTAGCCACAGTGAAGCTGTGTCTGGGGATCCTATGAGAAAGCAATCAGATTCCTGGACATCTTTAAGACTAAATGAGCAGGATGATCTCTGCCGATGATCTCCAGATTTCATCTCAAAGCTTAACAGGAGGCATCTGTTATGTTATACTGTTTACACAATTATAATCATATACTTACCCAAATATGTTTTTCTAGAAATTTGCAACAGCACAGAATATGAAATAGCATCTGAACATGATATATGTATTTTAGTTTTAGATACAGAAGCACTGGATTATGTGACTTATTAGACTCAAATACATTGTGTGAGACACTTCCCTTGTCCAAATCAAACAATCTCAGAATGGCACCATCTCTGTGGTGTGGATGGACTTTTCAGTATTTCTCCATCTTGCTGTGCCATTTACTCCGTTTTTATTTTCCTTTACATATTTATCTCTCTCACTCTCTCGATCTTTCTCTTTATAATTCCAATCCTCTCTGCTTTGACCTACTTTGTAAAAGACGTCAGAAAAGGAAATGAAAAAGGATGTAAAATCTGCTGCCGTTATCAACCTTCCCCCTACACCACCCCAGCCCTTTGCTCCTGCCCTACTCTGCAGGAAGCACTCAAACTTCTCACTCCAGAGATGCAGTGATGTGAACTGGGGGTGCAGTATGATATTTAGAGTGGGCGGAGGTGGAGGAAGGGGCTAATGGGACAAGGGGATGCTGAAGCCTCCACTTAAATTTCCTCCTTCCCTATCCCTCAGCTCTGCCCCTGGTATGATTTCATTCATTCTGTTTTTATTTTACTCAGTTTGATTATTATTATTATTTGTTATTTTTCTGTCAGTCACTGTCTTAGAGTTTTGATTACAAAGGATTGACTGCAATAAATAAACAAAACGCAATAAATAAACAAAACGTCAACGAAAGTCAAGGAGGATGGTAAGGCACCAGCCCTCTGTTTGTGTTTATACAGGCAGTGCAATGGTTCAGATTTGTGTTTGGGTTTGATTCATTCACTTCCATCCTAAGTGCCACCTTGGGATATATGGTATACATAAGGGTCGTGACCAAGTTGTGCTGAAACAGCAGCGGGATGCCAAAAGTGGAATGATAATAAACAGGGTAGCACACCGCACATACCCGGGGAGAGAAAAGAGTGAAGCAAGGAAGGAAAAAGAGAGAGAGCAGCGGGTAGAAAGACCATGTCCATAAAGTGCCAGGCTGCGCCTGCAGAGCAAGCTCATCTTATAAGACTCTACAGCAGTGGTGGCCAACCTTGGGGCGCATGCAGCCTGTAGACCCCCGTGATGTGGCCCGCCAACGGATGATGAAAAAATGAAAATGTTTTAAAAATTAAAAATGTATTTAAATTTTTGTATATATATATATTTTATTAATCCTTTATTTATGACTTTCTTGTATCATATTGGTCCAATTATTAAATATTAAGCTTTTGTACCGTTTTGGGATACTTGGAACTGTGCTGATCAATCAAGAAAATCACATTGTGAATTTGCGCGAGACACCTTTAAAATTGCACAAGACGCCTTTAAAATTGTGTGAGAATCATTGTAATACTGTTACTAACATCAGCCTGGTTTCCAATTCTCTGTTCAAAATGTGAAAAAGCTTAAAAATGGATAGATTTGTTGTGAGACAAAATGAGCTCTCTCGGCAGCGAAAAAAGGAAAGTAACTGATGAAGGACAAGGACAAGTGGGAGAAAGATTATTTTATGACTGAACTGAAAGGAAAGCCATTTTTCTTGATATGCAAAGAGACACTGTCTGTCAGCCAAAAATACAATGTTATGAAGCATGGCATCCTGCCCACCATGACAACTTTACAGGAGGGTCAGTTGAGCGAGCTCGCCATCTGTCGGAACTCAAAAATGGTCTGACCAACCAGAGGCAAAATTTGAGACGAGCTCTGACCAAGAGTGATGCAGTGACATTGGCTAGCTATCGCATCGCTTGGCTACTTGCTAAAAATGGGAAACCATTTAGCTGATGGTGAGTTGGTGAAACAATGCTTCATTGAATCAGCTACTGACTTGTTTGACAGTTTAAAAAATAAAGACGAAATTGTCAAGCACATCAAAGCACTACAACTGAGCAGGCAGACTTGTTAGTCAGTGAGTCAATGACATTGCTAATGACTTGAAAAGTGAATTTTTGGCTCAACATACACATGCGAGCAAATCAAAAACAAGAAGCGCAACAGATTGACTGATGGAAATCTCAGTCTGAACTGAGATGCGCCTGTGCCTCGCTTATACCAAATCTCAGGAGGTTGGTGGAGAACAGAATGTGCCAGAAGTTGCACTAAGTAAGTGAACATTTAACATGTATAATTTCAAACGCACACATTTATATATAACTTCATATATTTGCACCAAATTGTAAAATTGTCACTTTAAAAAATTAAAATTAAACAATATATTAATGGTAGTGGTATATATATTACTGGTAGTGCGACCGGGTTGTGTGTGCGTGGGAGGGTCACGATTTTACACTGTGCGGCCTACAGAGCAATACAGTTAAAGCCAGGTTGGCCACCACTGCTCTACAGGCTCTACTCTACTCTAAAAGGCAGTTTTGAAATTAAGTAAGATGCAAAAAGTTATCATCATTAGCTTTCCTTTTTCTACTTGAATATATTTTTTTAATTCCTTAAAAATGTTTTCAATATTGTAGTCGAAAAAGGAAAGTTAATGATGACGTTAAGTGCATTAAGAATAAGGAAGGAACTTTGGTTTATAATAATAAGGATATTGCTAATGTAGCGCCCCCTTGCTATCTATGCTTAACGAGGGAACTACCCTGAGTTCTATTTATAGGGACGATATATTATCGTCTTTAAAACTACAGATTTACCTGAGTTCTACCCAGGAATTTATAGGGTGGCTTTCAGCTAAACTGTTCTTGACTATTAACACTTATCGTCTTTAAAATTATAATCATAATAATATAATAATAACTACTACTCACTTGGTACTGATCTACTTATGAGCTTGAAATGGAAATAACCAAATGCAAGGAATCACTGTAACATTAGTTGAACCATTTACTAAAAAAGATAGCAATACAAACGTAAATCATTCGGTTTCACTTTTTAAACAAACAAAAAATCTGTCCTCTGACAGGGTAAATCACAACACTGTGTTGACTCAACTCAAATTACATTTCACATGTTTTCTTATACTTTCCAAAAACCAAGCTGTTACATAAAAGAGCCTTAATACTTTTAGGAAAAGAAAAACCGTCAAAATAAAATACCCCAACCACTTGCGTTGCAGGCCTGATGCGATGCTCGCGTGCGTTGTAGCCACCCTATGGCGACTCCTTCACTCTACTGAGCAGAAAGATAAAAACCAGCGCACTCACAGTTTCACGAGATAACAGCGCTCACGGCTGCTTTCTCCTGAGTCCCGTGCTGTAGCTAGAAGGAAAGTCTGACGAAACACCGGGAAGTTTCTTTCGCCACGATCTCCTCCGCGTTGCTCAAACACTTTCAAGTTCCCCGTGTTGGCGAACTGCAAAATGCTCCGAACAGTCCAGCAAAATCAACTAGCTAGCAAGCTCACTCACTTTCTCAAACACTTACAAGTTCCCCGTGTTGGCGAACTGCAAAATCAGTTAGCTAGCAAGCTCACTCACTTGCTCAAACACTTACAAGTTCCCCGTGTGGGCGAACCTCGCATTGCTCAAACACTTTCGAGTTCCCCGTGTTGGCGAACCTCGCGTTGCTCAAACACTTACGAGTTCCCCATGTGGGCGAACTGCAAAATCAGTTAGCTAGCAAGCTCACTCACTTGCTCAAACACTTACAAGTTCCCCGTGTGGGCGAACCTCGCGTTGCTCAAACACTTTCGAGTTCCCCGTGTTGGCGAACCTCGCGTTGCTCAAACACTTACGAGTTCCCCATGTGGGCGAACCGCACGTGTACTACGCTTGGGCTAATTCAGATGACGGGCTGACAGAACGTTGACTTCTCGCCGAAGAAATTGTTCAAAGTCAGATACAATAACTTATAAAGTCCCCGGGTTGGGTACTTAGCATTAATATATCATTCCCGCATCCTAAAAATACGTGGCTAACGCATTTTCTTTTAACTCAAAACCTCTAGCACCTTAGCTAGGCTACTTCTCAGCGTTCTCATCAAAACTCTCTCTCTCGATCGGCCGGGGCGACCGAGGCCATCGCCCCCCTCCCGCTCAATCGGCCGGGGCGTCCGAGGCCCTCACCCCTCTCCGGCCCCCTCTCCGGCTCCGGGGATCTGAACCCGACTCCCTTTTAACTTCCCCAACGCCTGACCTTCAACTCAATTCTGATTGGTCAATACAATCACACCATATCACATCAGCTCAATTCTGATTGGTCATTACAAATCACACCATATCACATCAACTCAACAGTGAACAATTATCAGTCAGGCAATCATTTTACTTGGACCTGGAAAAATAAACAATTTACAAAAATACAATACAAATTAAAATATAAAATAACATAAAATACACATTCAAGTATGTTTCTCTATGTGTACAAATCAAATTATTACTACAGCCTTTCCATCCATATAAATCGAATATTTTAACAACCAAAATGTACTTCAGGTCATGTGACTAATACATTCCAGGAACTTCACCATAAATGAATACACTATGTAAACACACTGAATATTTGTAACCTTTTAAATCTATTTATATGTATCTATTTATTAAACTTATTAACTATATTGTCCACAGGGCTACACTAACACACTAAACAGTTACTTTGTTGAGAGCTTTACTAGAGAAGAGGTTATAAATATGCCTAAATGTACAGAATGTTTTGGTGGACTTTGAGTTAAGGGATGTAGAAGTACTACAAAAACTACAAAAACTTAAGACAAATAAGGCAGCAGGCCCTGGTGGCATATATGCCAGAGTACTCAAAGAACTTGGGGGAATTATATGAACCATCTGTCAATGGCAGACAGACAAGACAGACAGATGTTTTTTATGCAATCCATAAACACTGGAGAAACACCAGATGACTAGATGCAGGGTAGTATAATTCCAATATATAAGAAGGGGGGCCGTACTGACCCAGGGAACTATAAGTAAGTTTAACTTGCATCTCATGTAAATGTATTGGAACGTGTATATATATAAATACAGGAATGTATTATTAGAGACATTAAGGGTATTAAGTTGGAATCATTCTTGAAAAATAATAGTATTTTAAGGGAGAGCCAACATGGTTAGTCAACAAGGGGAGGTCATGCCTAACAAACTTCCTGGACTTTTTTAAACTTTTTGAAGAGTCTTTAGATTTTAAATGGCAAAATATTTGTGTGTTGACCTGAACCAGGCTTATGATATTATATATTTGGACTTTCAAAAAGCATTTGCCAAGGTACCACATGAGAGGCTCATTGATAAAATGAATTCATTATGAATTTCAGGAGTTGTTTCAGAGTGGGTTCATAATTTTTAGCTGCAAGGGAATATGTAGTCACAAGAATACAAAGAATAAAATAAATATCAGTAGGTGGGGTTGCATCTGACCTAGGGGCTGTAAAAAACAGGGCAGTGGATTTGTTTGCCCACAGGACTTGGTGCTGGGACCTCTGCTGGGAAATCTGCCTCTTCCTGGACTTTTTGAAGAGTGTACAAAGTGTGTTGACTTATTTACATAATCTTGAGTCCCACAGGACTACCTCTGCTGGAAATCATTACTAACAAAATAGTTACATTTGCAGATGATACTAAACTTGGGGGTTTGAAAAACAGTTTGGAATTGACTAAAGTAATCCAAGATGATTTAAACAAAATCAAGAATGGGCACAAAAGTGGCAGATGACATTCAATATTGCTAAATGTAAAGTTGTGCATGTAGGAAATAAAAACATAAGACAGGAGTATTTTATGGGAGGAGAAAATGTGTAGGTGTTCAATTTGAAAAAGACTTAGGAATTGTAGTTGGCCAAAGTGTATCTGCATCAAAGCACTGTGCTACAGCAGTGGCCAACAGGAAGCTGGGATACATAGCAAAAGGTATTGAGTATAAATCCATGGAGGTTATATAAGGTATATAAGGTTATATAAGTAGGTATATTAATGTTATATAATGCCTTTGTCAGACCTCACTTAGAATACTGTGTGCAGTTCTATGCACCACACTACAAGAAAGATATAGAATCTCTTGAAAAAGTTAAAAGAAGGGCAACTAAATTGGTACATGGTATGAAAGGTAAAAGTTATAAGGCACTCAATCTATTTAAACTTAGGAAATGGAGACTTTGGGGGGATTTGTTTGAGGTTTTTAAATTCCTAAAACGGATTAACAAAGTGAACTACCAAATATTTTTTAAGATAAGTGGGATCAGCAAGTACAAGAGGTTACAGGTGGAAATTAGTTAAAGGCATATTCTGCACGGATATTAGGAAGTTTTTCTTTACACAGAGAGTTGTCAATGCCTGAAACAGCTTGCCAGGTCAGGTAGTAGAGGCAGAAACACTTGGGCTATTCAAGTCTAGGCTAGGTGCAGTACTAGATACTCGATATTAGGACATGACGAGCCTAGATGGGCTGAATGGCCCGTTCTCATCATTATGTATTCTCATGTTCTTATATTCTTACAGGACAGCAGAGATGCGGCCTGGCTCAGACGGAGATGAAGGGAGGCTCTAGTTAATGATACCATTTGTTGGTGTTGCTCATAAGACACATTTTGCACTCTGTCTTTGGGAGCTGTTAATCTTCTTATTAATCAGACTAATTGAAGATACATTGTAATAGACAAAGGAAGAGCATGCTGCAGGGATGGAGAGAGGGAGGCAGGTGGCTGGGAGTTATATAAATAGAGTGTTCACAATTTTGTGTGGAGTTGTGGAGATGTGGCCCCTCATCTCAAAGCTTACATCAGATATTACAGGTAAAAATTCAAAGGTAATATTAAAATGAAAGGAAAAAATGAAAGGAAATCCAGGCAGTCTGGAGGAGTGTAGAATGGTACATCCGGCACCATTATCCAGTGAACGAAATACCAATTGCAAGAAATTAAAAAGAGAAAGAGAGGGGCCTCCCACGTGGTCTAGCGGTAAGAGCGCTAGCCACAATGACTGGGGTTTGATTCCTCCCAGTCGCGCCAGTTTCGGCTCTGACCGGGAGTGCCATTAGGGGGGTGGCAATCGGCTGTCCGCCCCTGGGGTGAGGGATAAAAGCAGAAGGGAAGACTCGCTGCATATATGAGTGGTCGTGCGTCAGTGACAGGCTTCAGCTATAGGCGGGCACTGGCTCAAAGGAGGCAGTGCAGCACTCGCTACTGACCGGACGACGGCAGCGAGTTCTCATACGATAATTAGCATGAAAAAGAGAGAGAGGGAATTGGACACTAAAAAGAGAAAGAGAGGGAAGGGAGAGATTCACAGAATAACAGAAATGTGGATTAAATTGTCAAGCGATAAGAGAATGACGGTCCTGTCTGGTTCCGCCCGCAGCGAGTTTCGAACTGAGGATCTCTGACGCGACAAGAGAGCGATTAAGCTCGCTGAGCTAAAGACTCAAGTCCCTAACTCCGGGAACTAATCGTACTCTTATCCATGTCACTCCATGCAGCGGGCGCTCACGTACCAGAGCCCATCCGCTGCACTCTACCCCTCTAAACTCCTGCGGCAGCAACCATGGCCCAACCGATTACCATCAGTTGTATGATCCGAGTCACGGCACCAATGTGACGGTCTTGTCTGGTTCTGCCCGCAGCGAGTTTCGAACTGCTGAGTCACTCCATGCAGCGGGCGCTCACGTCAGAGCCCATCCGCTGCACTCTACCCTCTAAACTCCTGCGGCAGCAACCATGGCCCAACCGATTACCATCAGTTGTATGATCCGAGTCACGGCACCAATGTGACGGTCTTGTCTGGTTCTGCCCGCAGCGAGTTTCGAACTGAGGATCTCTGACGCAACAAGAGAGCGATTAAGCTCGCTGAGCTAAAGACTCAAGGCCCTAACTCTGAGAACTAATCGTACTCTTATCCACGTCACTCCATGCAGCGGGCGCTCACATACCAGAGCCCATCCGCTACACACAGTATATGCAAACCTGCATATTTGCACATGTGTGTATGTGTGCATATGTACTGTATGTACTTTGTGTGCACACTTGCATGTAGGTACTTTCATGCACACCTCCATATGTGCATGTGTGCATGGCCTTGCGTGATGCATCAAGTGTGCATCTCCCCGTTCACTCTCATATTGGCTCTATATAATGCAGGGCTCTGAAGGGCTTTCGGATTATATTAAATTGGCATCTGATTTACACGTGGAACACCCGGAGAGTCGGCTTCATATCAAAGTAATGACTTCAATTAAATACTTAGCTGGGATGGGAACAAAGCCGGCAGACACTGCAGCACACCAGGAGGGGAGAGATCTGTTCCTGATTTAGTGGGCTTCTCTTTACTTAACGAGACTGCATTGGTTTCAGCAACACCCCTGCTGGAACACTACTACACAAATAGCGTGGAAGTGTGAATACACAAATATGTGAAAACCCTTATTTAAAGAAAATGGAGGCTCCCCAAAACCTACTGTTAAGTGCTAGATTTATTATTGGATATTCCAGTCCAAAAATGCTTGCCCTAGTAAATCTGGCTAATGGGCTTGATTGTTGAGCACAAATATTGAAATGGACCTTGAAAATCAGTCATCAAAAATACAGAAAAATAGAAAAACAAAAATAGTTAAAAGAGTCTTTGCAAAGTGTATGTATAGGCAGTATCACAGTTAACACACGTAAGGCAGGAAACAGTGTGAAGTGTCAGACAGTATGCATCTGGCCTGGCTGCTTTCCGTGTCAACCTGCCATAGAATCTTTGTTACCTCACCTATATTTAGTCTGAGTGTGCATACAGGGGGGCTTGAGTCACAGGAGGGCTGAGATTAAGGGTAGGTGGTAGTTGAAAGTGGGGGTGCAGGGGTAGCTGTCTTTGCCTCGAACCGGCCATAGAAGGTGTTGAGCTGGTCCAGGGGGGAGGTGTTGTTGCTTACCACACAGATTATTTTCCCTTTATATATATGCCATTTAGCAGACGCTTTTATCCGAAACGACTTACAGTAGTGAACGCATACATTTTTCAGTATATGGGGTCCCGATGGGAATCGAACCCACAACTTAAGCATTGCCAATGCCATGCTCTACCTACTGAGCCACACAGAACCACATATACAACCACCTTTATCATTTGTGATGATAAGCCTTGCCAGAGGTTTCTGGAATTGGTGGCTTTGTGGACTGCTGCATATTTGGTCTTCCTGATCTCAGTGGTCCCTTATATATTATATCGGTCCTTTAGCGCTGCTTTGACTGTCTCGTTTTTAACCAGGGGTTGTCATTTGGGTAAGAACGGACAGACTTAGTTGGCACGGCAGCATCCATAGAGAACTTGATGCGACTTCTCTTGTAGTGGGAGCCTGTTTCTTTAAAAGGGGGCAGTACCAAGGCAGCACCAAGATTACGTTGTGGTCAGATTTCTCAAGTGGTGGGCGGGGGGATCTCCTTGTGTTACACTTAACATGGTTGGCCCCAATTACAATAACAGCAGCGCCCGGGTACTTGGATTCCAGTGTGGATAATGTTTTGTGTAGTACCTCCATAGTGGACTTAATGTTGACACTCAGATCGGAAGGACATACACAGCGAGAAAAACAACCGCATGGAATTCTCTAGGAAGGTAGTGAGTGTGGCACGAAAGATTGCTTTCATTCATCAGCAGTCATGAATGCTAATGAGCAGGTGGGCCTGGGAGGGAACATCAGTTTCATACATATCGATAGGGATTAGGGTCAGAAACAACTCTATTGTGGAAAGTAGAAAGAAAAAAGTATAAAAAGAGATGGCCTGTGTTGAAAAAATTTTCTGGTTCAGGAAAACTGAAGGGGGGAATTTTTATATTTCTTGGTGTTGAAAACCGTTGATTAGACAAACATGCAATTTACATGACATATTTGTATGTAGGCCTATTTTTTATAATATATCACAGTATATAACAGTAATGGCCATGTATTTTTCTTGGAAGGATGCATCAGCTTCAGGCTGGATGATCAGTTTATATTTACAGTGACTCAGAAGATCATGTGACTTATTTGAAGTGAAAGCTGTTTTTCGTGTTTTAGTGCTTAGAATAGTCATGGCCATAGTTGATTCAGATAAACACAGATTTTATGTAACATTGGCATGTAAAGGGAATGCCCTGCCCTTCCAAACCATTGTGTGCCAATTTCACGATAATGAGGCATTAAGCATGGCTCAGTTATGGATTGTAAGATTGTATGCAGGCTTTATTTGCTGGTGGGTAGATGAATTCACTTCTGATCTAAAGGTCTGTGGTGTATTGTTACACTTACAATTCACAAAAGTTGTGCTTTTTCTGCACATAAGATTCCAAAGACTCAAAACAAAAATGAGGGGCCTCCCGCGTGGTCCAGTGGTTACAACGTCCGACGCTGGCCACGGAGACCGGGGTTCAATTCCCCGTGTCGGTTTTGGCCGGGAGTGCCACCAGGGGGCGGCGATTGGCTGTCCGTAAAAAATAGTGTGTCTAATTGGGTACGAAAATGGGATAAAATCAGAAACAAATTTTAAAAAAAATAATGATTGTGAAAACCAATCTTCTCTTTTATTGACAATGCAGAGCCATGACAGATTGTTAGCCCACTTGGCAGATGCTGGTGAGAAGAAAAATCTGTTTCACATTTAACTTTAGCATTTATCACAGTTTCATTATTATTATTAAATTACTGTTAAAGCATTTTGGTTTTCTCACAGCAGTGTAATAGTAGTTATAGAGAATAGAGAATACATTTGGAAAATGTTCTGCCACCAGGCCTACTCTGCTCTGCAGCCGTCAGTGCAGAGGAAGCACCTGGTGACTGTCAGAGAGAGACATAGCCTCCTGCTGAGCTGTCACAGCTCCAGACAGCTTGGCTCTGCCCTCACAGAGTACAGAGATGGGAGCGTGTCTGTATGTGTGTGTGTGTGTGTGTGTGTGTACTCTTGAGGGGGTGCTGGTGCTATCTCCCTCAGGACCAACGGGAAGATTGGGGAGATTTCTTATTCCTTGGCTAATTAGAGGCGATGTCTCCTCTTTCTTTTTCATCACTGGGAATTTAATGTTAACAACTTGCCGTGAAATTGGTTTACTGGAAGCAGAAAGCCTGGGTGAATCCATAGAGCCCTCTGCTGGGACTAAAGGTATATTAGTATTTCAACAAAGACCGATGCATCATAAGTGGATCACGAGAGGCTACTCAAAAACTATAATTGGTGCTGTCTCTATGTGCTTTTAAAAGTTATAATTAGCATAATCTCTCTTGCTTCAGTGCTTTCTTGAAATCACAGGTATTGCGGTGATGATCACACCAGCCTTTTAAACTGTCTTTAATGCACAGAGACCTCGGGTGGAAGTGACAAGGGCACAGCCTGCACAAAAAAACACTCTGGTGGTGCCATTCACTCACACGTAATCGTAGAAAGGCTGCAGTCCATAAACTTGGCAAAAGCTTTGTTGCTATTTTGTGTTTATGCGTGCATGTGTGTGCATTTTGTTATACAAAAATAACAAGCAAAGTTGCTAATTATCACCTTCCCAGCAGCTGGTTCATAGTCGCTGCACACTTTCACAGGTTGTAGAAGAACTGACTACAAATAAGAAACAAGAACTGACTGAGCTGGAACAGAGCTCTGACACTGAGAGAAACTGCAGTGATGCTGAGCAGACAACCTCCAGCTCTAAAGCCCATCCTCCTCTCCCTAGGACAGACCTCCCCAACATAGATCCAGTACTAATTTGACATTCCTCTGGGCTCTAGTATGTGGAGCATTTAATTAGATCAGAACTCTAGTGTGTTGAAATGGGGGATGAGGGAAAAGAGGCTGAAACAATCTGACACAAAGACAAAGGGAGAGAGGAAACATCTGAATTAATATCTGCCAGCTTCACCTAAATCACTCGCTGATCGCTGATTTGTGTCCAGTATTATTGTATTACACACACATATACATATGACATATGCTGTATGAATACACTGACCTTAACACAGACACACACACACATGCATGCATGTACATATTAAATAAAGCAACCACATACGTTGATCTGAACACATGGATGTACATTAAAACTGTGTATGTACCGTACAAGCATACACCAACCTGAACATACAGACTCATACAATCACACAGCGACACAAATACATATTTTTCACATACATGCACAAACAGACACATAGACATATTGTGGTATCCCTTAGGGTGGGAGGACACTCACGGACCTTTGCAGAGGGCATAGCAGTTAAATAAAGAGGCAGCATTACAAACAAAATTATATTTTAATATACAAATTATGACAAACACAAGGGTGGGGTCTTCAGGGGAATTCAAACACAAAGTCCACAATCATTATATTTGTCATTGTCCGTAGTCGAAATCCAGGTCAGTTCCTCACGCAGTCCAAGTCGGTACACAAAGCAGGGTCCTCATTGTTATCCAATTCAAAACACAATCCAAACAATTCTCTTCCAAACAATTCTCTCTTCAATTCTTTCCTCAACCACCAACCTACTACTTCTCAGTGTGATAGGGGTCAGTAGGCCTCTAGATAGGGGTCAGTAAATAGGCCTCCGAATGGTCTTCAGCTGGCCGTAGTCCCAATCGCTTGACTTTGTCCAGGTGTGGGACTGCGGGCTGCTGGGAAATTAAGTATTTTCCTCTCCAGTGGCTCCGAAGAACTAAAGGGCCAGGCATCCATTTTCTCGTCCTTCCCTCTTGGGGAATAATAATATATAATAGCATAATATGCACAAGCAAACACACACACACACACACACACACCTCAGCATATGGACACAAAAATACACAAGCACACACAAAACAATGAATCATTTAAAACTGGGATTAATAGAGACATTTCATTCCAATCACACAGCAGCTGTGTGGTTGCCAAACTATACTTCTTTGTTCTAAACATTTCTAAACACAACCAAACAAAGAAATTGACCCTATTTCAAATGAGGAGTATCTCATTTTTACTGTCTCGCAGGAAGGGAAATGATCGGAAATGATGCAGTACTCCGTCATTGACAGCCAGATTCACAATGTAAGCTGCGTCAATATTTTGTATATGGCAAGTGTATTTATTTATTTTTTGTATTATGCTCAACAAAGAGGGATTACCACTCCAGCCTATTAACAGGTTAATGGAGTGTGGCCCGATGCGTGGAGTGTGTCACGATGGGTGGAGTGTGTCTAGATGGGTTAATATATGATATATGCCATTTATCAGATGCTTTTATCCAAAGCGACTTACAGACATTGTATGCATACATTTTTCAGTATATGTGGTCTCAGTGGGAATTGAAGGACTGTGTCTTGATGCGTGGAGTGTGTCTCTTGATAGGTGGACTGTGTCTCGATGCGTGGAGTTTGTCTCCAAGGGTACAATACAATACAATACAAAAAGCTCTCATATAGCGCTCTTCTTGCGAAATCATTAAATAAGACAATGAAATAATAAAATAAATGAATAAATCAAGTCCAACATGCATAAGTTCTTTAAGGTGGTAGGCTCATGTATTTATCCAAACAAATAACAACTGAGGACCAGGTTTAACAAAATAGAATTTATTAACAACAAGACAGACTAAAATCTATGGTGGTGAAAAGGGGATCAATAAAAGGAAAACTGATGTAATGGTAGGACTGAGATGGGAACGATGTGTGCGTTCCCCTGTGTGTGTGCATGTGTGTGCATGCACATGGGTACAAGCACGGATACACACACGTGTTTCTATGTACGCGCGCACGGCACTGAACAGAGTTTTGTTGTTTAGCTATTGACTAGCTAATGAGTTTAGCGACTATTATAATAATAATAAATAATAATAAACTTTATTTATATAGCACCTTTCATACATAATTGCAGCCCAAAGTGCTTTACAGCAGAGAAATTACATAAAATACAGTAAAATAGACATAAAATAAGCATAAAATAGAGATAAAATAAAATAGAATAAAATAAAATAAAATTAATATATAAACAATGAAGATAAAACCCACATGATAATAACAATAAAAGTAGATAAATTAAGATAGAAAAAGGGTACATTAAATGCATAATTAGCAAAAGGCTAAAGTGAAGAGATACGTTTTTAGCTTACTTTTGAAAATATTTAGCGAGCTAGCTCCCCTAATATCTAAAGGTAAGGTGTTCCATAGCTTTGGGCCAAAATTGACAAAGGCTGCATCCCCGATCTTCTTTTGGCTGTTGCTGGGAACTTTCAATAAACCAGCTGCAGATGATCGTAGTGCTCTTGAGGGCACGTAGTTGACAAGAGAGTTTGCAATGTAGCTTGGTCCTGTTCCATTTAGGGCTTTGTATATAAGGAGCAGGACCTTAACCCCCTGAGGTCCGTGCTAAGCTTAGAGAAGGTTTGTGATTTTGGCATGGTCTGATATTTATCTCAATTTCATCAACTTAACACACACTTACTCCAAAGTGTTTGATATTTTTATTTGAAGGACAATCACAGCTACATTTATATGCCATCAATATGCAATCAAACACACAAGTTATAAAGAGTAAATTTTTCTGCCGTCACAAAAGTTGTGAAAGCACACACTAAACTATAGTGACGAATTGTTTTGCCAATATGCGTTTGTTCATCAAGGTCTTGGTTATGTAAGGGTGTGAAAATAGTTTATCACATCTGAGATCTAAATAGCTAAAAACCTGTTTTTATCAGAACTGGTCACATTTATTTCAGGCTGTGGGAGGGCTATATGCTAATTTCCTGAATATTCATGATCCACACCTGAGGCTTGTCCACACCTGTAAGATCTGTCAGATGGGCCATCTCTCTCTCAAAGGCCGTCAGAGAAAAGCCATCTGAGTAAGCAATAGTCAGTGAGCCATGCAAAGACAGAGAAAAAGAAGTTTTTCATATCACAAACTATATACAAAAAAATCTAAATTAAAACATGGTGAGACAATCTGACATTAATCATTTCACGGTCTTTGGTGCCACTTCTCAAAACAGTTTCTGGTCAACTGTAGACACAAGGCAACGTCACAAACCTTGCACTCCCATGGAGTGCACTGTTGTTTCCCCGACATCTTGCAGAGTACGCATTTCTTGCGACCAACAGAAGCCAATTTGCCAACATCCAGAGTCTGTTTGGCAGTGGGCACAGGCACAAAAGTAGCCCGTTTTCTGGGTTTAAGATATTTATCGTTAAACGTCTGTAGGAAAACGAAAGCAAAATCCGTGTCTGCGAAGACACGGAAAGACATAAACAAAACAAAATAACCAACGATCAGGAACAAACAAAACAAAGTAAAACGGTAAATCCAAAACGTATCCAAAAACTCGGTATAAACTAAACGCTGGGAATCTAAACAACAACAAGCACATGAACAAACAAGTTCTCGAGAGGCAAGAAACATTAATCACAATAGGTACTATCAAGCTAAGCTAGATAATGTCCAAGTGCCGAAACAGAGAATGCCAGCTGGTTAAATATCCTCCTGTTAATTATTTGCAGTAGTTCGCAATGATTCTGATTGTTTCCGTATAGCGTCACAAGACGCGGAATTCATATATTTTCACGAGTATTTGAAAACATGGGGAATAAAATAAATATCAGCATACACCGTCTGTTGCTGGCAGATCGCAACCGTAAACACAGACAAGATGCGATATAATGTCGGGACATTGTTTACGCTGCGATTTCACACATGGCCCCACGCCCCTCCCCGAGACTAGCACCTAGTTACCATGTCAATAGAAGGGGGACAGTACTTCCAGGTAAAAAAGAGAGGAAAAGGCAAGGTTTACTTTTGGTCTAATTAACCTAATTTAAAAAATCTCATATTATTTGCCAGTGCTCAAATCTGAAAGTCACGATTCTAAGGTTTCTGTCAATGTTTTTGCCGCGTGTGTATGATAAAATCTTGCGACGTTAGAAATAGTAATATACTTTTATTGCTGCTGCACATTGTAAAAACAGATATTAGAATGGTTAATACGATCGCATGCAGAGATCTCGATTAAAATAAGGAGGGTTGTAAAGAAATGTTACTAATGGATGGTACCACTATCCAAGCTATATGATGCTAGTTAGCTGGCTAGCTAGAGTTTTATCTCAGAATTAGGTGGCTGGCTCTAGAGCTCGTGGGAGAGAGATTACTCTGAAGAGTGAGGCCTGTCCCTCCTTAGAGCTTTCCACTCCATTTCTTGTAGAGAACGGAGGGAAGCGAACCAGAGAAAAGGTGAAAGAGAGAGGACAATAGGTGCGAGCTAGTTTTATATAGCGTTACAGTGTGGGAGGTGCAACGCTACTGTACCAGGTCGTCCATTAGCTTACAGTCTTTTGAAGATGCCGCTCAGTGTCATGTACAAGTGACATCTGTCCTTCCCTGTTGATCCATCATGGACACATGGACCCTATAAGTATGTCTCCATGGGTGGAGTGTGTCTCGATGCATGGAGTGTGTCTCCATGTGTAGTGTGTCTCGATTGGTGAAGTGTTTCTCGATGCCTATGGGTGGAGTGTGTCTCAATGGGTGTAGTGGGTTGAGTGTGTCTCAATGGATGCAGTGTGTCTCGTATGGGTGGAGTGTGTGTCAATGTGTGGAGTGTGTCTTGATGGGTGGAGGGGGTGGAATGCATGGCTTGTGTCTCCTATGGGTGGAGTATGTCTTGATGCCTGAAGTGTGTCTTGATGGGTGGAGTGTGTCTCAATGCATGGAGTATCTCTTGATGGGTGCAGTAGATTGAGTGTATCTCAATGGGTATAGTGTATCTCATTGCATGGAGTGTGTCTCCTATGCGTAGATTGTGTCTTAATGCGTGGAGTGTGTCCCGATGGATGGAGTGTCTCTCGATGGGTGGAGTGGGTTGAGTGTGTCTCAATGGGTGGAGCATATCCCCATGGATGTAGTGTGTTGAGTGTGTCTCGATATGTGGAGTGTTTTTCGATGTGGTCTGAACCTCTCCACAAATCTGCAGTTGCTTATGACAGATAAATGGCACAGACAAATTGGTACCTTCTTTAGATATGCCTGTGGAAATGAGTTGGAAAGCAGTAACATTTACTGGGACATGTAATATGAAATCATGCACATACCTAGATATGGGACACCTCAAGTTGATTTGATTCTCTTTTATATTCCTTTCTTGTTTTGTACACTTCTGTAAACTTATATAATTCCTGCACACCTACACATTCCACGCTAATTAAGTATACACACACACACATACACTACCGGTCAAAAGTTTTAGAACACCCCCATTTTCCAGTTTTTACTTAAATTTAAGCAGTTCAAGTCCAGTGAATAACCTGAAATGGTACAAAGGTAAACGGTAAACTGCCAGAGATTAAAAAATAAAGTTTAGGTTACCCAAAACTGAAAAAGAATGTTAATTTTTTGGCAGTGAGTAGTTTCTTACACCATCAAAAGGCACTTGGAAACTGGAGGAAACTCTGACAGGAAGAGGTCTGGCAGACCCAAAGCCACAACAAAATCAGAAGACAAGTTTCTGAGAGTCAACAGATTGCGTGATAGGCGGCTCACAGGACAACAGCTTCAAGCACATCTTAACACTGGTCGAAGTAAGGAAGTCTCAGTTTCAACTGTCACTTAGGAATGTCACCTTTGACCCTTAAGTAATCAATCAAACTATTTGACAGGTGGGCGTGTGACCTTTTGACCAGGAATCCCCAGGGGGTGACATATGTGTTTGTACACATAGGGTGCAAGCAGCTATCCAAAAAATTTACCCATGTGTTAGTAGCATTAAGCATTTAAATATTATCCAGCAAGGGTGAAAGCAGCTATCCAAAAAATAAACCCATTTGACCTTAAACCATAGCTAAGGTTTTATATTGTTAGCCTTAAAAATGAGTTGGTTTTCTCTTCGTCTTATGAAATGTGACCATCGTTTCTCTCCGTCTTTTGAATATAATAATAATAATAAACTTTATTTATATAGCACCTTTCATACATGAAATGCAGCTCAAAGTGCTTCACAATTATAAAATCTAATTAAAAAGCAGAGATAAATTAAGATGGTGATCTTAATTGAAAATGCATAAATAGAGGCATTTAAGTGCATAGCTAAAAGCCTTTTAGGTACATGGAAAGAAAAAGTGCATAGATAAAAACCTTTCAGGTACATAAAAGAAAAATACATTAAAAGTACATAAAATAAAATAAACTAAAATCAATCATTTAAAAGCTTGTTTAAAAAGATATGTTTTGAGCTGTTTTTAAAAAATGCCAGCCGAGTCTGCCATCCTAATGTCCTGCGGGAGAGTGTTCCAAAGTTTTGGGGCATAGTAGCTGAAGGCACTCTCACCGCTTTTTTTATGAAGTACATGAGGTACAATGAGGAGGTTGGCTGTGGCAGATCTGAGAGCTCGTGTTGGCACATACAAAGACAGGAGGTCTGTAATGTACGAGGGTGCTGAGCCATTTAGTGCTTGTATACAATAAAAAGGACTTTAAAATCAATTCTAAAAGATACTGGAAGCCAGTGCAGTGAAAATAAAACAGGCGTTATATGCTCTCTCTTCCTTGTTTTAGTTAAAAGTCTAGCTGCAGAATTTTGAATAAGCTGTAGTTTTTCAATTGACTTTTTAGGAAGACCAGTTAAAAGGGCATTACAATAGTCAAGCCTGCTAAAAATAAAAGCATGTACCAGCTTCTCAGCATCCTGTTGGGTTAAAAACGGCCGAACTTTAGAAATATTTCTCAAATGGAAGAATGCTGTCTTGGTCACTTTGTTTATGTGTGTTTTAAAGCTTAAATCTGAGTCTAAAATAACACCTAAACTAGTTACTTCTGTTTTTTTCTGCTGTGGCAAATTTCCTAATCTATCAAAAGTGCCTCCCTTTTGGCTTTGGGGCCAATTAAAAGTATTTCTGTCTTATCCTCATTTAGTTTAAAAAAATTATTACTCATCCATTGTTCAACTGCAGACAGGCAGGAAGTCAGGGAGCATAAAGTGTTTGTGTCATTCGGCTTAACAGAAATATATAATTGCGTATCATCAGCATAGCTGTGGAAGTTAACATTATGTTCTCTGATGATATCACCTAATGGTAGCATATAAAGTGAAAAAAGAAGAGGACCAAGACAGCTTCCTTGTGCAACACCAAAGGTCAAATCTTGTTTCTCAGAAACATACTCTCCTAAGCTAACATAAAATTTTCGATCTGAGAGATATGTTTGAAACCAATTCAGTGCACTATCAGATAGTCCGACCAGGTTTTCCAATCGATTTATTAGTATGCCATGGTCGAGTGTGTCGAATGCAGCGCTCAGGTCCAGAAGAATAAGAACGGAGACATTACCATCATCAGCACTAATTCTGAGGTCGTTTGTTATTTTGATCAAAGCAGTCTCTGTGCTGTGATTGGTTCTAAAACCAGACTGAAATTTCTCTAATATAGCATTTTCGTTTAAAAAGTTATTTAATTGATTAAAAACTATTTTTTCCAGTATCTTACTCATAAAAGATAGATTTGAGATAGGTCTATAATTACTTAGTACATTATAATCCAGATTTTATTTCTTCAGTAACGGTTTCACAATAGCGGTTTTATATGCATTTGGAAAAATTCCAGTCTCAAGAGATGTATTAATTATTTTTCGAACTGAGACGGAGAGACTATTGAAGATGTTCTTAAAAAAAGTTGTGGGAATGGGGTCAAGATTGCAGGTAGAGGATTTACTCTGCATTACAATTTTATAGAGCTCTGCTTCAGAGATGTTACTAAATTTCCTCAGCGTTGGCGGTCTGTTACAAGGTAAACTATGTATATTATTGGAATGTCTAATAATGCCAGCCCTGATAGTAGTTACTTTATTGTTAAAAAACTGAGCAAAATCCTCGCATTTTGAGGCAGATGCTAGGCTAAGAATGTCGGAGGCTGGTGCAGGATTCAGTAATCGATCAATGGTTGAGAATAAAACTCTGGGATTGCCGCCGTTTTCGGCAATGATCCTTGAAAAATGGGCTCTTCTCTCAGAGCGAATAGACTTATTGTATGTAGTTATAAGGTCTTTAAAGATACTGCGATGGATTTCTAATTTGGTTTTCTCCATTTACGCTCAGCTGCTCGACACACTCTTTTTAGGTCACGAATATTACTGTTTAACCATGGTGATATTTTTATTGCGTGACCTCATTTTAGTTTTAACTGGCGCAACAGTATTCAGTGCATTTCTCACATTGGTATTGAATGAATCGACAATTTCGTTGATAGAGCAGTGTAGCGTACATGGCTCAAAAGAATTTACAAGATCAGAAAACTTTGTTTCTGCTGTGGCATCTAAATACCTCTTTTGAATAGTAAATTATTTTTTAATGCTAGGTGCATTTAACAGAACATCAAAGAACACACAATGATGGTCAGAGATATTAATGTCAGTTACTGAAACATTGTCCATTTTTGTCCCATGAGATATCACTAAATCGAGTATATTGCCTTGGTTGTGGGTGGCCTCTGTAATGTAACATGTTGCATTAAAGCTAGGTTGTCTAGGAGATTCACAAACTCCATAGCCTTCAAATCGGTACTATTATTAACGTGAATATTCAAATCTCCAATAATGATTATACTTTTGTAGCTGGTAAAAATGGTACAAATAAGCTCGGAGAATTCAGGAAGGAAAACTGAGGAATACTTGGGAGGTCTATAGATTGTTACAATAAGTACATTTGATTCTGCTTTAAGCACAATAGCCAGGTATTCAAACGATGGGAAATTACCCAGATCAATCTCTCTACAGCAATATCTATCAGAGAAGATAGCAGCTATGCCTCCACCTTTTTTGCCTTGCCTAGACTTCTGAAAGAACTTAAAATTTGGGGGACATGTCTCGACAAGTGTTACAGCATCATCATTTTTCAACCAGGTTTCAACAAGAAAAAAGAATTGTAAATTCCTTTCAGAAATAAAATCATTGATTAAAAAGCTCTTATTAGCTAGTGACCTTACATTTAAAAGTGCCATATTGACATTTATGCCTGACTTTGTTATAGTTACAGGTTTTACTAAAATGTTAATTAAATTGTTGTGATTGCAGCCGGCGTTTACCAACCGTTTACTTTTCCTGTGCTTAGTAATAAAAGAAGGAACAGTAAAGAATGGAGATAATTCATCGGTGCAAAGTGGAATAAAAAACACAGGGTTAAAAGCAAAGACTACGTCAGTGGCGGTGTTTGTTCGTACTGGGATAAATGGATAGGTAGCTGTGTTCAAAGTCATTTCATTACAGGTAACAGATAGTTCTATTTCACAGCTCTTGTTGACAACCAGTAACGAACTCACCCTGTCTCAGTGAGAGATGGCCCGCTGTGATTCCAGGGCCATTCCGATATTGTAATATAATAGTTCTGCACCGTCTCGATTCAGGTGCCGTCCATCTCGTGCAAACAGGTATTTTCGTTTCCAGAATGATCCGAAATTGTCAATAAAGGGGATGGACAGCATATTACAGTAACCTTTGAGAAAAATGTGCAGCTGACGAATCCTGCTGAAAGCGGTTTCTCCGAGTGAAGGATTCGGGAGAGGACCAGAGATCACTGTTTGACGTCCAGTTTCCAAAAGAATATTAATTACGTTTTTAAAATCCACTTCGAGCTGTTCCGACTGTTCTCTGGCAATATCGTTGGATCCACATTGTACCAATGAAACGCTTTACGAAGCGAGAAACGCTACCAAATTAGCCAGCGCAAAACGGTTATGAGGCCAATGACGCCCAATCATTTGTTTGTAATCTGGCACGCGCATAATTTAAATTACAGACGCAATCTTTGATCTGTTTACTCACACCTCCCCTTGAAGATAAAAAAACATCTTTAAGGTGAAGGGAGATATTTTGGTTCAATAACATGGAAGCCGCAAAAGGTTAAAATCCACAGATGGGTGACATCTGTTTGAAATGTTACCATTGTTGACGACCAACCATTTGTAATCTGACAAACGCATAATCTAAATTACAAACACATATTCTTTGAGCTTTTTACCCCCCAGCATCACCCTTTGCAGATATAAAAACATATTTAAGGTGAACGGAGGTACTTTGGGGCAATAACAGGTCTCGTAAATACATTAGCTTAGAATAATGCAAAGGCGTCACGGCTATGACAGACAAGTTATAAAACACTTAAAGGTGACACCTCTAAACAACAAGGCAAAAAATATCCTTCAAAGGATAATGCAACATGTTTTAAGGTAATTAGTAAAGGGCAGGGGGGTGGGGGTGTGCTAAAGAATAAACAGAGACAATTGTTGGAGAAATTGCATTGTCTAATGCTAAACTAGCTACAAAATATTTCCTTGGAGGGGTGCAAGAACGTTTTATTTAATGTTTTTCTTTATAGCGACTACTCAGAGTTGATTTGGTAGGGGTAAACAAGCGCATAGGGTTGTTCATTTTTTTGGCAATTGAGTGTTAGGTGTGAGTGTGAAGAGTTTTTATTTATTTATTTATTTATAAAGAGGGGTGGTGGCATTGCCTCAATTTTTTCGGATGGTTTTAACTGTACGGCAATCTCCTTTGGGAATTTCCAAAGCTTTGAATATCTAGCTATATCTCTCAGATCAAAATCACCCACCCTTGTTATTACTCTCTATCGCCCTCCTAGACATTGCCCCAGCTTCCTACCTGAATTTGCTGAATTCATGTCCATTATTCTCATTAACTATGACCGTGTTCTCTTAACTGGTGATTTTAACTTACACATAGACAATGTCACTCCAGGGCCGTTGATTTTATTAATCTCTTAAATAGCCTAAATCTGGTTCAGCATGTCTCTAGTCCCACATATAACCGTGGCCATACTCTGGACCTAGTTATCTCAAAGGGTCTGGATGTTGATATTTCTTCTATTTTAAATGTAATTGTCTCGGATCACTGTTGCATTCTTTTCAGTGTCAGTTTAGAGGCCACTGCCAAGGAAGTGCCAGCTCGCTTCGTAAAGAAGCGCTACATCGATGACACAGTAACTGCACGTTTCTCCACTTTGATGGGTTCTTTAGCTGTGACTACTTCTAACTCATCTGTTTGTGATCTTGCTAATAACTTTAATGAAAAACGAAGAAAGGCCATAGATTCGGTAGCTCCAATTAAAGTAAAAAAACTCTCTTGTAACCAAATTCTACCATGGAAAAACAGCACTACCTCTCAGCTGAAAAGAAACTGTCGCCAAGCTGAGCGACTATGGCGCAAAACTAAACTCCAGGTTCACCACGATATTTATAAGGAGCGTGTTGCTGGGTACAACAAAGCTATGCGGAAAGAGAGACAAGCCCACTTCTCTAAGATAATTTCTAATAATACTAACAATCCTAGAGTACTGTTCGCAACCATCGATACCTTGCTGAATCCCGCACCCACTGCCGGTATCACTAGCCAAGACTCCTCCGAAAAATGTGAAGAATTTGCATCCTTCTTTTTAGACAAGATCCTAAAAATACGTGATGGTATAGTGAATCTTAGTGGAAATCCCACACTGGACCTTCTGATTGACTCTCCCACTGCATGTCTAAGCACTTTCACTGAGATAAGTGAAACGACACTCCGGGACATTGTCTCAAAAATGAAACCATCCACATGCTCTTTAGATCCCATTCCAGCGAAATTATTCAAAGATGCTTTCGATTGTCTATGTTTAAATACTTTTAATATTATTAATTCATAGTTAACGATGGGTATTTTCCCAGATGTCTTTAAGACCGCCCTAGTAAAACCTCTACTCAAGAAATCAAATTTAGATACTTCCGTTCTAAACAACTACAGGCCCATATCAACCTGCCATTTGTAAGCATTTCCACTGTTATGGGGCTGGCGGATGGCCCAGCGGTCTAGTGCACCGCGCTTTGGAGCGGTGTGCGCTGCCCGTCAGAGACGCGGATCGAAACCCGCGTTTCTACCAGACCGGCCCTGGTCGTCAGCCCGATCGGAGGCGGCATTTGGCTGTCCGCCTCCGGGGGAGGGGGGAGGGAGAGCCAGCACGAGTCCGCCGAGGAGAAGGTTAATGGAGTCCGTGGAAGATCTCCGTCTCGAAAGAAGGCGGGGAAATAGGTCCAGGAATACGAATCTCGTTCCCGGAGGACGGGCGGCGGACTCGTGAGGGTGGGGAATTGAAAATAAAATAGAGGGTATAATTGGCTACTAAATTGGGATATCTTTATATTAAAGATACTTTATCACCATATGTACCAACTCGAGCACTTAGATCATCCACAGCGGACTTACTCACTGTACCTGTGGCCAAACGAAAAAGTGGTGCAAGTGCCTTCTGTTATGTTGCACCAAAACTCTGGAATACTCTCCCACAAAACATTAAAACAGCAGACTCAGTTGACAATTTTAAAAAGCAGCTAAAAAACATTTCTTTTTAATTTGGCTTTTAATTAATTTATTAGGTCGACTATACTTTTATTGTCTCTATGTCTTAAACCTTAGAATTGAGTATGATTGTTGTGTGTATTTACTTGATTTTTATTATTCTTTTTTTTAACTTTTGTCTTATGCCTATGTATGTATGTATGTATATATGTGTGTATATGTATATGTATATATATATGTGTGTATGTATGTATATGTATGTACATGTGTGTATATATATATGTATATATATTTGTATGCCTTATTTTCCCTGTAAAGCACTTTGAGCTGCTGTTTGTATGAAAGGTGCTATACAAATAAAGCTATTATTATTATTATTATTATTATTATAACAGTTAAACTTAGGTATGTTTCCAAGTGAGAAATTGTTATATTTTTAATTACAGTGAGTTTTTACGGTCGTATAGTTGCAAAGCATCATGGGCAGTTGAGTGTGTGTGAAGAGTTTTTATTTATTTATTTATAAGGGTTAAACTTAGGTATGTTTCCAAGTGATAAATTCTTATATTTTTCATTATAGTGTGTTTTTAATAGAACAAGGTTTAAACAGGGATGTATTTCGGACAAATTAGACAGACACACGGTTTAGGAAACTGGAACTACGAGGGCAGTGAAATTGTAGCGTATTAATTTGGTTAACGTCCCATAGGCCTTTGCGAACTGAAAAATATTATTTATTAGCTAGCTATGGTCAAGCTGTAATACTTGTATAATTGTGGAATGCTGTTTCTTTCCCTGTTACAGAGGGCTATTTTATGTGATCCTTTGTGCGTTTATCGTATTTCTGTGTGCTTCTTGGCGTTTCAATGCGTTATTGTTAAAAACCAATGAAAGAACCGTTATAATGGAAAAGCAATTGTTCCTGAGTCTTGATTCAGCGGCCATCGCTACAATTTGTCTACATTATCCAACGTATGAATTGCCAGTTCCTCAGAGAATCCAGAAAAAGGCGCTTTTGAGTTACTTTTGATTACTTTTCACACCAAACTGAGCCTCCAAATCCTTTCTTTCAACTTACAGTTTTATGAAATAGACCTTGTACATAGCTGGTCGTCATTATTATCTTGTTAGTTGTTTCGTGCAAGTGAACATACAAGCAGTTCTTGAAGCATGTGGTAAATCAAATTATGTAATGAAGTTATTCTTTAAATAATATAAAAGTAACATATATGTCCCCTTCAGAAAGTGTATGTTTTGAAATGTTTAGAACATAAGCGTACACACGCAGTTTTTTTGGTTTGAGAGGCTGTTATGTATGAGAGGCCTCACGTACAGTGTTTAAGCAATCGACTCTGTGAAATATGTTTCCACGAAATATCATTGCTTAAGTAAAAGACTTGAAATCTTGCAACATAAAATATCTGTACTATCCTTTATCAACACAATGCACAGTTTTCACGAAATTATTTAGTTTGTAAAGACAAATAGTCTTTTACAATTTAATGTTTTCTATAATTTAGGCTACGTTTCGCGTACATTTTCTAACACGTGGTCTTTCCATGAAGTGAAAGAGAGGAATTACCTTAAATGAAATCTCAATAAGAGCAACCATAGGTTTATTTTATGTAATGAAACAAAACAAAAAAGCCAATAAATGTCAGGACAATGATCATGAAATACCTAGGTTCATGGCAACATTTCATTAATTGCTTGAAACATAAACATAAAAAAGTTTGTATTTAAACCCGTATCTAAAGGTGATTCTTTAAATAACATAAAACTAACATATTTATTTTCCCATCAGAAAGTATTTTTTTAAAAGTTTTTAAACATAATCGTACACGAGCAGATTATTGATATCTGTTAAGTATGAGAGCCCTCGCGTGCAGGGTTTAAGTACACTAATACAGTAGACTCTAGGAAATTGGGAGCGCTATTCTGCATAATGATCTAAAGTAGTCATCATTAGATGTTGTAGAGACAGGAATGGTCTCATCATTTATCAACATATTACCAGAGTTGTAGCCAAAGTGTTTAGTTTGTAAAGACAAAATGTATTTTACAATTTAATGTTTTCTATCATTTAGGCCAGTTAAAACATGAAATGTGTCTTCTTGATACAATACTGACAAGCCATTTACAAACATTATTTGAATCAATCACATTTTAAACCATTTCTCTAGTTGTAGGTTACTTTCCAGAGAGAGTTTCTTCATTGAGTGAATTGATTCTCTGAGGAGATCTGCGGTGGCGTTTAAAATAGTTTACCCCTCGTGCAAAGCAGTATGGGTAACTGAGTGTTTGGCTTTATGAAGTGTGCATGAGGCGAAAGACTTGTTCGTTATGTTTAGAAATAGCCTACTTAAGAGTTTCTGTTGAAATGTATTCATGTCTTTTTTAGAAGAACACTACCCCCTGCATAATTGATCCAACACAACTGATGATTGAGTTACTTACTTACTTACTATGTATAGTTAAAAAGTGAACCAATGTGTCAGGAAACTTATATTGATAAATTGCAAATAGATTGCAAATCAATGCAGTGTTCAATTGAAAAGCACTTACAAAAATTTCACAAAGATTTATTTTAAATACATTTATTTTTATAGTTAACAACCATGACTGGTTACACACTGTTGGCAACTCTGTTCATCGTATAAACGGATAAACCGTAAGAAAGAAAATACTCTATATTAGGCTATGATAATGATGATATAGGAGTACCATAGTCTTTGGAGGAAGTTTTGTGTTTTGCTTGTGGCAAAATCATTGCGTATTGAAAAGCTCCCTAAGGAATAAATTCAATCTAGCACTAGATGTCCATGTCTTTGACTGCCTATGTATCTTTCCAAAACCTAGCAGCGAAGAGTTTGACGGTTGTTTAAATGAACGATAAAATGTGTAGGCTATAGCTAAGTAATTAAATATGACTTTGATTGTTGGGTTATTTTCTGTTTAGGGAAGAATCATGCATCCCCATACGTGTACCATTTCACCACAATGTATGTTCAATATTGTAACGAGGGGCAGCTACTTAGCCACAGAAATGATAGATGCCCTCCATTTAGTTTGTGTGTAACATGCTAGGTGGCTACATATTCATAGGCCACGGGCTATGAGGTCATCACATGCCCCAGGGGCCCTTGTGGCCAGCTAAACTTTGAGTGTTCGGCTAGGTATGTTCATAATTGGTCATGTATGAAAACCAAGGTTTTTGTTTGACTGAAAGCCCCTTTTTCCCTCGTACAAATGATGTGTGTTTGATTTAGGTTTATCAAATAAAATTCTGCTAAAACAGGGGAGAGAAAGACTTTCAAAGAAACAGCATTCCATAATTATAATTTAAAAAAAATTTTTAATTAATTTTGGCTGAGGGCGCAGAATGAACGTGTTGTAACGATGAGAAGTCAGCTTAGCCATAACTAATGCTAAACGTATGGGTTGCCCTTTTGCTTGATAGCCGCGTTTCCTACGTTCTGTGTAGCTTAGCCACTAAGGCGAACTGGCTGTTCATTCACTTCATTGTGTCTATGAGCTTTGTTGTGATGAAGATGGTATCACGATCATGAAAAAGCAAACATTTCTGGATTCTCAGAGGAACTGGCAGTTCATATGTTGGATAATGTAAACAAATTGTAGCGGTGACCGCTTAATCAACACTCAGGAATGATTGCTTTTCCATTATAACGGTTCTTTCATTGGTTTTTAACAATAAAAACGCCAAGAAGCACACAGAAATAGGATAAACGCACAGAGGGGACACTATTTACACATACACCTACCGTTATGGTACACTGCACAAAGGATCACATACAATAACCCTCCGTAACAGGGGAGAGAAAGACTTCCACAGCATTCCATAATTATACAAGTATTACAGCTTGACCATAGCTAGCTAATAAATAATATTTTATAGTTTGCAAAGGTCTATGGGACGTTAACCTAATGTATACGATACAATTTCACTGCCCTCGTAGTTCCAGTTTCCTAAACCATTTGTCTGTCTAATTTGTCCAAAATACATCCCTGCTTAAACCTCGTTCTACTAAAAAACACACTATAATGAAAAATATAAGAATTTATCACTTGGAAACATACCTAAGTTTAACCCTTATAAATAAATAAATAAAAACTCTTCACACTCACTCAACTGCCCATGATGCTTTGCAACTATACGACCGTAAGTTCTACCCAACTGTTGCAAACTTCACAAATGTTTAAGCTAATGCCAAAGTGATGCAGCCAATGTCTCCGAAGTCGACGGATACACCCTTAATCAACACTAAGTGCAAATTTCCCATTCATAAAAATAAAAAAATGCTTGTTTACCCCTACCGAAGCAACTCTGAGTAGTCGCTATAATGAAAAAATATTCAATAAAACGTTCTTGCCCCCCTTCAAGGAAATCTTTTGTAGCTAGCTTAGCATTAGACAACATAATTTCCCCGTTCATAATATCTTAACGCTACCAATGCACCCCTACAACTGCGCAGATGTCAAATTCTGATGTAGCGTCAGGGGGCGATTTGCATATTACCCACAGTTCCTACTGGCACACTTAGAGTTCCCGTCAATGGGGGAAGTCCTAGGTAGTGTTAACGAGAACACGAATCAAAAGATCTAGAAGTAATTCTGGAGCTTGAGGGCTTGGTGTGGGGACACTGAGGACCGCAGCCTCGGTCGACACACTCCTGTTGTCTAATGGCTGCAAAGGCTGTGCTAGGTACCCCAGCAATGGGATGGGTATACCACAGTGACCTGACTGCGGCTTTGGTTGAGTCCCCTTGCCTTGTTTGGTATAAGCCTAGGAACCTAGGGATACTGAAGACTACAGCTTCGGTTGAACCCTGGGGTGCTGACTGGGTGGCTTGGTTGGGGATACCGGAGTACCAGTGGCATAACCATGGCTTTGGTTTAACCAGCCCCCCCTAAAATATACAAAGCATATTGGTTGTTGCTGTACAGATGCCAAAATCTGAAAGCAGTTCTGTCAAGGGGTCTGATTTGCATATTACCCAGAATTAGTTTTAGATTCATTTAAAGATACCGTCAACGGGAAAGGCAGAGAACAATCCTAGGTAGTGTCCGGGGATCAGTTTACAGAACTCCATTACCCAGAACCCCTAGTGGGACCTTGGGACGTGCCCACATGTCAAATAGTTTGATTGATTACTTAAGTGTCAAAGGTGACATTCCTAAGTGACAGTTTAAATAGCCATATGATAATCATATATCTCCTGGATTTTTTTTTAAGAGGCTACAAAGTGTTTTGACCTGAACCAGGCTTATGACATTATATATTTGGACTTTAAAAAAGCATTTGACAAGGTACCACACGAAAGGTTCATTGATCAAATTAATTCAGTAGGAATTACAGGAGTTGTTTCAGAGTGGGTCCATAATTGGTGCAAGGGCGAATACAAAGTGTAACGAGTAACAGTAGGTGCAATCGTATCTGACTTAGGTGTTGTGGGTGGAGTCCCACAGGGATTGGTGCTGGGACTTCTGCTCTTCCTTATTTACATAAATGATCAAGATCATTTACGTAACCATTTATGTAACCTCCTTTGTTAGTAGCAAAATAGTTACATTTTATACTAAACTGGAGGGTTTAGCGAACAGTTTGGAATCGACTAAAATAATCCAAGATGATTTAAAGTCCAAGAATGGACAGAAACATGGCAGATGACATTCAATATTGCTAAATGTAAAGTTGTGCATGTGGCAAATAAAAACAAGACAGGAATATTTCATGGCAGGAGAAAAAATAGTAGGTGTTCAATTTGAAAAAGACTTAAGAATTAGTCAAAGTCTATCTGCATCTAAGCATATGCTGGGATACATAGCAGCAAGTATTGAGTATAAATCAAAGGAGATTACATTCATGTTATATAATGCCTTTGTCAGACCTCACTTAGTGTATGCACATCTGGGCACCATACTACAAGAAAGATATAGAAGCTCTTGAAAAAGTTCAAAGAAGGGCAACTAAATTGGTACCTGGTATGAAAGGTAAAAGTTATGAGGATAGATTTAAGGCACTCAGTCTATTTAAGCCTAGCATACGGAGATTTGGGGAGATTTCATTGAGGTTTAACATGAAGGTTTAAAAGTGAAAAAGGGCTAAAAAGTGATTAGACATGGGCTGTTCAAGTCCAGGCTAGATGCAGTACTAGATACTCTTTCGATTAGGACATGACGAGCCTAGATGGGCTGAACGGCTTGTTCTCGTCATTATGTTGTTATGTTCTTATGCATTCATTGGAAAATTGCCTAGTTATGAGGATGTAGAAACCAGGGCCCGTATTCACAAAGCATTTTATCTTACCACTAGGAGTACTTCTAAATCGCACTAAAACCTTTTAGTTAGGAGTCCCACCTTAAAACCTATTCACAAAGCTCCAAAGACCAACTCATACTAAGGAATTCCTAATATTGTCAAGCTAAGAGTGAGGGCGGGGTTGACGTCGTTGCTAGGGATGACGTTGTTTCTCATGAACGAGCTTACTCAGAATGCCCACAGTGATTGGCTGATATAGGGCATGGGTCTCTCCCCGCGTACGGATCAACCCCCATGGTTCGGCACGCATATGATCCGCGGATTAATAGCTAAATTGAACCATCATAGAGAAATACAAATACAGCCGCTGTTATATAAACCATATATGTTTTGGTTTGCTTTGTTTTTCATACTAAATGCCTTTCTGGGAGGCATGTTTTTAGAAACGCGACCGAATTAAATAGAATTGAAACATTAGCGATCTTTTATTTTTTTATTAAATTAATTCAGGCATAAGACTACCCTAGTTAAATCGCCTAAGGCGTACTGAATCTAAAAATGTATTTTGTGAAATTTTCGAATAAAGATTTAGTGAAATAACTTAAATTGAAAAACTGAAATTATCATTCATTAAATTCCTTGAGAATAGTTCCTGGCAATTTTTGGTGGAAACGCGCCTTTGGTCGCCGTTATTATTATTTTTGGCTGATCCGAAAAATGATCCGATGCACCCCTATTATATTCTAATAAAGATTCTAAAATACAAATGTACGCTACGTGTCACTGATTTAACATGAAACCAAGAATACCGACTAGTCAGTTGGTTACATGTCTGCATCTCGTAAACAATCACCAGGTATCTATATATAATATATATAATATAATATATATAATACCCTCGCGATTGAGGCGGTACCTTTTTATGAGCTCTGTATCATTCAATATCTCCAGTGTTGACGCGATTGCGACAACGTGAGTAGGTCTTTAGCGACTTAGAAGTCCTCTTGGCTGCTTTTAACTTCTCCTGGACTTAGGTTTTTAGCTCTCAAACCCTGTGAAATACTCTTATCCCCAAAATTTAGGACTCCTAAATTTATGAGTGACACGCCCATTATTTTTGGGACTTGCTCCTAAATCGCGGAGTTAGGACCAACTTTTACCCTTAAAATTCTTTGTGAATACGGGCCCTGAAGCCTAAAAGAGCCATACAATTCCTTGGCAGCAAATAATCTGGATTTTAGAGTAGCTATGAACATAAGAAGAACATAGGAATACATCATTTCCACCTGTGGCCTCTTGTTCTGCTAACCAAATGTATCTTTAAAAATCTTTGGTAGTTCACTTTGTTAATCCCTTTTAGGAATTTAAAAACCCAATCAAGTCTCCATTGTCCTTCTCAAATGCTTTTTGAAAGTCTAAATATATATCATAAACCTGGTTCAATCAAAACACTTCGTAACCTCTTCAAAAAAGTCCAGTAGGTTTGTTAGGCATGACCTCCCTTTAAGAAATCCATGTTTGCTCTCCCTTAAATTACTATTCTTTTTCAAGAATTAAATGAATGATACATAAATAAAAAAATGGAAATCATATTTAGCCTGAGAGAGATCTGTCATGTATTTTAAGCCGTTGTCACACGCCGTGCAACACAACCCGTTTTAGAACAGAACAGCAGGACACAGGGAGTGAAGTTATTAGCCTGTGGACCAGATTTTATTTTCTTTCCTCCTCACACACGGAGAGGGAGAGGGAGAGATATCACACATGATACAAATTAACTAAAATAATCTGCAGACTTCCCCCTCATGGGTTCCGGCTAAAAACAATAAGTAAAAATAACAAACTAAAGGGGCCTCCCGCGTGGTCCAGTGGTTACAATGTTCGATGCTGGCGACGGCGACCGGGGTTCAATTCCTCATCGTGCCAGAGTCAGCTCTGGCCGAGAGTGCCGCCGGGGGCGGCGATTGGCTGTCCGCCCCAGGGAGGGAGGAGGGAAGCCGACAAGATCTTTGCTGCACGCAGGAGTGGCTTTGTAGTACCGAGTTGTGGTTGACAGCCTGGCGATTGTCGCCTCGGAGGAGACATTACTTCGCCTTCATCACTACCTGTCGCAGGGCTACGGCAGCGAACTCACATTGCAAGGGGGGATTGACTTGAAAATAGCAGGCGTAATTGGCTAGAAAATAATTGGGAGAAAATGGGAGAAAATCTGAAACAAAATTTTAAAAGAAAAAATAACAAACTAAAATAACAAGTACCTTTTAGTAAAAACACTATAACAAACACAACACAGACAATTGCGACTTTTCAGTTTTGCTTTCACGTGCCATCTCAGGGCTCTCTATCACCAGCTTTTAGCTTCCGTGTTCCAGCTGGCACACAGGTATAAATAGATAACTCTGCACAGCTGTGTGCTCTAGCTGCCCTGCCAGTAGGCGTGGCTGTTAATCACCTGATTCCTGTGCCTAGACCGATGCCTTCCACACCCATCTTAGTTGAATTTGGTGGTTGACTAATACTTCTCCTGTGCTCTTCCTCATAGGTTCACCACCTGGCATCAAACATTGTTGATTCTCCATCTGTGCAGTGGAGAGGACGAGAGGAGTGGCCATGAGTGGGTCCCATGCTGTCCAGCACTATAGCCCAACACGAAAGGACCTCAAATTGGGACTGTGATAGCTGCCATGCCATCCGTGCAACTGTGATCGCCTTTCAGATTCCCTTTCTCTTCAAGCACTTCTCTCCCTTCTTTAGTTTCCTGTTTTTTGTATCTCTCTCTCTCTCTCAGCCAAACCCTTTCCATATTTTCTCTACACCCCCTCCTGTTGTCGTCCTGTGGGCACTGGTACCCACCATGCAAAGCTGGTTACACATACCCTCCATCCCTACTACCCCTTTCTCCTCCTCCTTCACCTTTCTCCTCCCATTCCTCCCCTTGCTCCTGCTTCTCCGCCTACCAGCCCAGGTGCGGGGTGACTGCTGGCTCATTGAAGGGGACAAGGGTTATGTGTGGCTGGCTATCTGTAGCCAGAACCAACCCCCTTATGAGACCATTCCTCAACACATCAACAACACGGTGCATGATCTCAGGCTGAATGAGAACAAGCTGAAGGCTGTATTTTACGCCTCACTGAGCCGTTTCACCAACCTGACTGACCTCAATCTCACCAAGAATGAGATTGCCTACGTGGAGGACGGGGCCTTTGCTGGGCAGGCCAACCTGCAGGTGCTGCAGCTAGGCTATAACAAGCTGACCAACCTGACAGAGGGCATTCTGAGGGGTCTGGGCCACATGCAGTGCCTCTTCCTGCAGCACAATCTGATCAAGGTCATTTCCACCAATGCTTTTTGGGAGTGCCCCAGCCTCAGCAGCCTGGACCTGTCCTCTAACAAGTTGGCCCGCTTGGACCCCTCCACCTTCACCAGCCTCACCCGACTGATGGTGTGCGAGCTGGCAGGGAACCCCTTCCACTGTGGCTGTGGTCTTTACAGCTTCCTCACCTGGCTGGAAGCCTTCAACAATATCACCCACACCTATGACCGGCTGCAGTGTGAAACCCCGCGCGAGCTCTTTGGCTTCCCCTTGTTAAGCCCCTTAGCGGACCACGGGCGGAATGCCCACACCATCCTCTCTTCCTGTCGGGACGGGGTTTTCATCCCCGCTATGACCTCCCAGCCACCGGACTCTGACACCTCGGGCCTGGGGCCGGACATGTCAGACCGCATTGGTCCTTACCACCAGCCCACCACTTCCTCTTCTTCAGCAGACCCCTCGTACAGTCCCAGTATCAAGCTGCATCATGTCTCCCTCTACTCTGCCTCACTGTTGGTGCATATCCCCAGACCCTACAGCAAGATGTATATCCTGGTGCAGTACAATGACAGCTATGTGTCGGATTTCATGAACCTGAAGAAAAAGAAGGACATGATCACCGTGAATGGGCTCAAGGCCCATACAAACTACACTTTCTGTGTGGCCTCCATCCGCAACTCCCAGCGCTACAACCATGCGTGCCTCTTCTTTACCACACGCATGCAGAGCCCCAATGATATGCGACCCAGCCCGTCCATCACCACCCACTACATCATGACCATCCTGGGCTGCTTGTTCGGGATGCTAGTGGTCCTGGTGCTGGTCTACTGTTGCCTGCGCAGGCGCCGCTTGCGAGAGGAGAAGAAAAAGTCCATCTGTGTTAAGAAGACCATCCTGGAGATGCGGTATGGCCCCGAGGCAGCAGCAGTGGTAGGGGCTGCCAGTGAGTCATCCCCATTGCAGAAGCACCATGACCAACCTCACCACCACCAACACAGCAAGATGCCATCTTCTGCCTCCTCCAGCATGGGCATACTGCATAGTTTGGCCAACACCAGTTCCTCCCACCTCTCTTCCATCCCCCAGGTGGAGAAGATAGCCACAGCCTTCTCGGAGGCAATGGCCGCAAACAAAGGGAACTACATGGATGTGAGGACATCGGCCTCTGGGGAGGACCGTGGGAGGGAAGGAGTGGTGTTGGTGAGAGCTGGGGAGCATGATCTGTGGGAAGACGAGGGGGGCGACATGGGTGAGGACTCAGATGATGAGGGCAGGGGCTCCGCCTCTGAAATCTCCACCATCGCTATGGAGGTGGACAAAGTTAACCAGATCATCAATAACTGCATAGATGCCCTCAAACTGGACACTGTGACCACCACTGCCAATGCCACCTCCCTCCCACCCAGCTGTGCTTCCTCTCTGACAAGGGGACTTATGCCCCTGTCTCCTGGCATCACAGATGGGTGCCAGGTCTTGACATGCCCCAAAATATCCCCTCCACCACTGCTTCCCTTCTCGTTGTCACTATCTGAGCGACCAGGAATCAGCGGCGGGGGTTTTATCTCACCCCCTACCAGCCTCCCCCGCCTGCCACAGCTGTCCAGCCCATACAGAGTGTGGACGCCACTGTGGTGGTTCTGGGCTCCATCAAGAAGCAGTGTAGTACCTCCTCCAGTGGCTCTATCAAAAGCACCCACGTCTTTAGCTTGGACATCCCGGACCCCCGCAGCCCAGACCCATACATGTACCAGGACAAGAGCAGCCCCATGGGGTGTGGAGAGCCATTGGAGAGGCTTCCTCTGGTGGGGCCAGGAGGAGGTGGCAACAATGCGGGGGGTGGGGTTGGAGTTGGAGGTGGAGCGGGCACTGGTACTCAGCAGCACCTGGAGGTGCACCCAGACTACCACTGTGTGGAGCACCGCCACTCCTTCCCTGCCCTCTACTACGAGGGCTCCACCGACTCCCCCGGCCAGAGGACCTCCTTCCTCACCCGCACCAAGAGGGACACTGCATCTTACTCCCAGCTCTCACCCCATCACCACAACTACTCAGGATACTCCTCCAGCCCTGAGTACTCCTCAGAGAGCACACTCAGAATCTGGGAGCGATTCCGACCCTACAAGAAAAGCCCCAAGACGAGACATGCTACATTACTGCGGGGAACGCCCTGCGCAAGAAGGTCCAATTCGCCAAGGGCGAGGACTTGCATGATATTCTTGACTACTGGAAGGGTGTCTCAGCGCAACAGAAGCTGTGAGATGTTGGGTCTCTTTAGGCAACAGAGTAGACTGCTCCATTGCCTGATACTTTGAATGTAATCCTGAGTCTAAACTACTAGATGATATGATAGATCATAAACCCATCTACCACCCCCCCCCACTTTCAAGAATAATTTGTACTTGGTTTAGTCAGTGTTAAATTCAGTCACAGATTTACCGGAACTGAGAAATGCAAGGGCCATTATGGTGGGAATTAGGTGCCAAATGTCGGGTAAGGGTATAGACTGTATTCCCAAATCAGTGATTCCACTATGTTTAATGCCTGTTTTATCATTCAGAATTGCCACATGGACACATCTCAAAATCTGCTAATTGTTAAAGGTGTGTTATTTTTCAACCACATGGGAAAGCCCGGCCTGGCATGCTGAACCAGAATGCATTTTGTCACATTATTACCCCAACACGTTCTATGTTGCATGCAGAAAGGCGCATTCATTTCCAAAACCAGTGAAGTGTGAGTGTGTCCCATGCAATACAAGAAATGTGCAGATCCCAAAGAATGCTATCAGGTACAGCTTCCATCTGGAGCTTAGAGATGCTACGGGCACCAGCACAATTTTCTATTCAGTGTCATTATTAATAAGTAAGAGCATGTCATGAGACTCCACAATTGAAAACCAGAGATTCAGGTCTTTGCAAGCTGCAGGCAGAAGCACACATTTCAATGTAGGGCAACAGCAATGAGCAGAGCAGTGCAGCTGGCCATACTGTTATTAGGGTGACCACTTCCAAAACCCCAGAATGGGGGACACTTCAGGCAGCAGCATTTAACATGTAATTATTATTAACATGACCAATTTAAAACCATAACCTATACAGACTTACTGAGATTTAAAATGTGTACTCACAATAGCTGGGTGGTCTACTTTTGGTACTTCTGTCCCTTCCTGGTATTTTGCAGGGCTGGCTACGAGAGCACTTGTCGCTCACGCCCATAGTGCACGTAAGAACATCATATTATTAGTATTTGTTAACATTTATTAGACCAATGACACAGACGATTTGACAAAAACATAAACCAATAAGAAGCACGTTCGAATCTTCAAACATGATTTAATGAAGAATTGAGTGTTTTTCTAGTCTAGACTTCAAAAGGAGGACAAAATGGGCATCCGGCAGAGGATCGTGCAGGACGGAGGACAGAGCGCTTGAAAAACGGACTGTATGGCCAGACGTATGGCCACCCTAACTGTAATATAGGGTGTGAGAGTAAAACAGACTTTAGCAGGTCTATAGCAGTCCTCTCTGGAGTCTAGTTTGTCCCAAATGATGCACATTTTGTGCACATTTGTTATCACTTTGGTGTTTTTTGTGATGGGTGAGATAATGACTCTTTGGCTTGCATTCAATTAACATTTGTCCTTATCTTTGACTGACAATTAAAAGTAAATGTTTATATTTTTCTCGACAATAACAGGGTAATGTATTTGTTAAGAAAAAAATGACACTTTTAGTTATTTTTAAGTCAAAGTTAAAGGCAATTGTTGTATCCACATATTTTTCTCAGAGACAGCAGAAAACTGACTCCACAGGCTATTCTGTGCAGCTACATACAAGGTAAACCAAATTGGGTATAATGGCTCACCACAGGCATTTCTGTGGGGCACTAGTTGATGTGAGTGAACAGTGTTGGGGGAAAGAATCAGATTTTGGTGCTCACAGAATGTTAGGATGCAAATGGAATATGCAAAAGGAAAATATATCACTTTGACTTTTTTAATCAAAATTTGATATAAAAAAAACTTTAATTCTTCCTGTCCCTGGCTCATTCAAACTGCTACCCATCCCCAAAGGAGAACCAATCTTGTGTTACGGAAAGTTGTATTGACCCTATTTAAAATAGAATTCAATTTGGGGGGGAGGATATTAATTAAATGTGACTAATCTCTAGTCTCTCTTTTTTAAATAATCTTATTATTCATGTCCAGTTTAATTTGACAAATTAAGTAGCAATGTACAGACATATGGACAGATAGATTCCCAGAATTTGTTTCCATATCATTCCATATCCATTCCATTTCCATATCCCCCATACAACAGTATGGTCACTTTAGCAAGATTACACAACAATATCAAGAGAAAGAGAACAACAGACAAGGGAAAGCAAGAATATAGTTTATTTCTGTGAAGGCAGTTCCTTAAAGCTGAGAAATGATGTAATTGCAAAAGGGAATACCTGCTGCATGCTATTGACTGCACTTGGTAAAACAGTGTCACCACATCTTTGGGTAGAGTCACAAACTTGTATTAATTCTAACCACAGTCCTACTTAACTTTGAGCAGTGAATTTTTAAGAATTTGAGCAGTGAATGTTTAAGAATTAAGTTTTTCATAGTATTATTTTTTTGGTCTTTTCATTGAAAGAAATAAATGTGTTAGATATTGTCACATGCCATGTGAATAACTCCTGGCTCCCACCACACACGTATTCCCCAGCTTCTCAGCCCGGGTTCCATATTCAATGGGACAGGGTAGCACTCTACACGCTGTCCCTATGCACACTCCTGACACAAACATCATCACAGACGCGCCATACATAACATACATATACTGTGCATATACTGTGCGTCCATATACGTGGAAATCCGGGGAAGATTAACCAAACAGTACGCCACACTCATACTCCACGAACGACACACACAAACAACAACCAAGACTCAATACAATACACATACATGAACGACAAAACTAACACACTGATTCCCCAGTCGCCCCACCTGCTCTTAAATAGGCATAATTAATTCCAAAGTTAAGGGCAATTGTTGGATCCACATATTTTTCTCAGAGACAGCCGAAAATACTGAGGTGGGACTCATGGGGCAATCACCTCCTTCTGTCGTTTACACACCTACTCACAATTAATTCAAAAACACAAACCATCGCCAATCACAAACACACACCGTCAAGTGAATACTCGCTTGACATCAGACCAATTAACACTAATGATTAATTACTAGCTTTGGAATTAACTCTCCAGGCACCTGCCAGACCTTGCCCCGGAAAGTCCAACTGTTCCAAAGCTCATCCACAGTCATGCTGTGGCAAAACCCTCCTCTTCCCCTGTTGCCGAGACCAACGCCCTCCACAGATATAGCATTGCCATTGAACTCCAAACAAGCATTCAGTGTTTGTTATACAATGTTACTAAATGCAATACTATTTTTTTTGTAATGTCTATTTTACATTGCTATTACATTAAGAATATAAAATTTGAAATGTGTTCCTGTTTCTCTTGACTGAGACACAATTGATATTTTAAATTTTTTCAGAGGTGAAAAATTAAACAATTTATCTCATGACAATAAATATCCTTGTACAACAGTTTTAGATGCAATTCTAAAGCATGCTGTTTTGTTTCCCCTAACTCACTGCATTCAATAAAGAGGTGCAAACTGAATACAAATATATTTGTTTTTGCACTCAAAGGGTGGTTCAAATTAAATTGTGGTGCTCTCAGTCTCTCCCATATCAGATGTGTTGGGCCCAGCAGTGTGTTACAGGGTTGTAATGATGGATTAGGCCTTGTGTTAAAGTTTAGATTCAGTATGGCCCCTGCATTTATCCGTTTACCAGGAGACCAAGTGCTGCCGTGAATTATTGGGTAACAAGTGCTGTTTTCAAAAACAGACTTAAACTAAATTACTAAATATGCAAACTGAATCAATACTGTGTTGCACCACATAAACAAATTGGCAATTTTCTGACACTAAAAACAAAAAAGAATGTTTAAAGTAGCTGCTACCGGAGGTTAACTGTGACAAACTCAAAATGAAACAAAGAAAAACAAAGAAAAACCGAAACAAAAAAATACAATGGAAATGATAAAGATATGATGCACAAAAACTCTCCTCTCTGAAAAAACATATGACTGAATTCCCTCCAGCATTTACACAAACAAACTATAGGTCCAGACAAAGAGACATATGTTTAAATGAAGGAAAGGATCTGTCCATGCCCTTTTTAAATGTATTTCTTTCATTTCCATTGAACAGTCTTTGTGTATTTTTCATCTGAGATGGTACACATGGAAAAAGTAAATTGATAAAAGGTTCTTGTTTCATCTAGAGGTTCTCATAAAGTTTATTCAAAGGAACCTCTGAGTAATTTTGTCTTGGCTTTTGTCAATATAGCGTTGAACAAATGATGCATGTATTCTGTGGACTGTAGATCTTTCCAGTGCTCTCCTGCCCAAGCAAATATGCCCTCCTTCCTTTGCTATTTAATATTTCGCATACATTTTGGATTCTAATTCACAAGTCTCCTTGGGAAAAAAAAAAAAAAAAGAGGGGTAATTGTCAAACTAAAGCTACATTTCAAATGGCCAAACTAAATTTCAAAGGGATGGTGGCCCTGATGTGTTCTGCAAGGTTGTTGCTTCACTTAAAATGCTTTACAATTTGTCTGAGAATGCTGTGTGTCAGCTGAATACCATATGTGCGTGGATATTAAAGTTGTTCATTTGTTTTTTATTTGAACTGCTGTATACATAAGTATTGCATTATGTTTCCAATGTTGGATCAGGCAGTACTGAAATGCATTATATGGTATTATTTTGAGGCATGGATGAAGTCCCTATTATCACATATTAATGTTCAGTTTTGGTATTGTGAATAGCTCCAATAGTTCAATTTCAATGAGCAAAGTGTTATGTCTGTTTCTCTCAGTTTGGAGTGAAGTGATGAGTGATGAAGTGATGTTCAGTCTTTAAGGTATACCACCATTCATCTGATCTGCTGTTGACCCATAGTCTGTATTTTGCTCAATAAGTATAAATCAATTTGAGTAGGATGCCTCATAAAAAGTATTGAAAAGCAGATTCACACATTTATTTCCCTTAAGGTAAGAAAGCATTCAATTTAAATTAAATACAATTTAAATATGTGGCTCCCAGGATCATAGACTGATGAAAAGCTAATTGGTTTATTTACTTTATTTTATATCCTCTTGATTTTTTTTCCCTTCAAAATATGTATCCTCATTCCAATAGAATCTGGCCAAACCATTTTTTTTTTTATTGTCTGTTGTCTATTAACCCTGGATCCCTGATTAAAAAGCCTTGCACATTATAAATAGTTTTTCCTGAAGCATCATACTGTCCCTAAATTATTATTTTTTCATCAAAAAACGAATTAACGTCCTGCAGTTGCTCCTTAGATCTTGCTTGCTTGCACAAAATAGTGCTGAGCAGAAACACCAGTTTGTCCTGTGTGCCTAGAACTAGGTGTTGAATCAGCTATACATGGGTTTGTATAGCTTTTAAAAAATGTATTTAACTGGCTGCTTCATAGGTTGTTTGTATACAGTCACTGTCATATTACTTTCCATATGTTTGCTCTTAGATTGTGGAAGAAAATATGATTTACACAGTTTACATATAGTATAGTATGTCCTCCTGTTTCGATCAACACATTTGATGGCTCACACTGTATTGTGTTGGATGGAATTCTGTGATGCGTTGCATGAAAAGATTTGGAGGTGGGCAAAATGTACTCTATTGTGCCGCATGGTGGATAAGATCACAGTGCTCAGCATTGACATATGAATTTACTTCATTCCTCTCTGTAATCTCCAGCCCTATTTATGTCTAACAAATCCATAACAGAGAGCAATTCGGGGCTGGTATTTTCAGTCCAGAAAACTCCATAATCTTCTGCAGGCAAAACATTAAATCAAAGGATTGAAAAAATGGTTCTTCCTTCATTAAAAATAAAATTTGATGGCATAAATATATCTAGTTGAGAATATGCAATACAAAATGCATTTACTAAGAGATATTAGGCCTACTGTTATGTTCTACAGTTATGAGTTAAGAATTCAGACAAGAAAGGGGAACAAGGTTTAACAGTACACATGTGCAATACCATTCCACCCAAAAGCTCTTTCATAGTTTTGACTTAAAGCAGCATGTTAAACATCACACAGAACTGGTTTAATAAGGGTTGAATACAACTCAGGGTAGATCCACTGGAATGAGCCGACCGTATGACATTAATCATTGATCACTATTACACAAGCAAAGTGGATTACTTTTCCATGGGAATTTTACCATTTTCTAAGCTCTTTATCTCTCTTGTTACATAAGGATATTTTGTGGTGCAACATTGCTTAGGAGACTAAAGAAGAATTCCGTTTTTGGCTGCAAAAATTACATTAGTCATTTATTGCAGTCATAAATACAGCATGAACTATATTTCTACCACTTCAACTACTATAAATAACAACAATAAAAATAATGATAATAATGGGTTTGATTGTGACCAAACATCTCTGCTTATTTGGTGTTCTGCAAGAATTATGAGTAATTCTATGGGAATTATATGGGGGAAAACAGGTTAAAACAGAATTAGAAGAGGATGTGTTTTAAAGGCTCATCATATCCCAGATGCCAGGTGAACAAATATTTGACAAGAGGATTTCACTCCACTCCACTCCCTCGCCAATTATCAGAGTGTGATTGCTTAAAGATTCTCAGATATCTAGAATTGTATATGTTTTTCCTTACCTAAAAAAACTATTTTGCAGCAGTATCCAGAATTTTGTGCCAAGGACAGTGAGAGGAGATCCACATAAAGTGAGAGTTGTCTTTTCAACTACAATTGTCTGTTTATTTAAGCAGCTGGACTTTCATGCAAAGAAACAACACATTTGCCATTACACAGGGAATTATTTCATACACATGATAAATCATATTAAAATACAATGACCATTGTATTATATGAATATATTATACCAACCATAGGAATCATATTATACAAACCATAGGAAACTCTTGACCATAGTTTCCCTTCAACATACTTTGTTCATGATTGGGAATACTGGGTGTATGTGCACGTCCAAAGGGTAGCTACAGGTGCAGGGAAAAACAATACACAGGAAAAATAGAAGAATGCCGCCACTGTTGAATTCTTAGATAGTACATTACATTACATTACATTACAGGCATTTGGCAGACGCTCTTATCCAGAGCGACGTACAACAAAGTGTTAACCGTAGTCAAGAACAGTTTAGCTGAAAGCCACCCTAGTGGGAAGTACAATTCCTGGGTGCTAGGAGCAACCACATAGTTAAACTAGGACCCTGTAGGTAAATCTGTAGCCACAATTCAGAGGTAGCAGTAAAGCACTCAAATGCAGGAAATAATGCCTAAGCCTAATACAATACATAAACGAGTAGACGTGTAAACTAAGCAACTATGTCCCTAAGTTAACAAAACCGGACTACGGGAGAGGTGCACCCTGAAGAGGTGAGTCTTCAGTTGTCGCTGAAGGTGGCCAGGGTCTCAGCTGTTCTGACTTCCACAGGAAGGTCATTCCACCATCGTGGAGCCAGAACCGACAGGAGACGTGACCGGGAAGCGCAGGTGCGGAGGGGGGGGAGGTGCTAGGCGTCCTGAGGTAGCAGAACGGAGAGGTCTGGCAGGTGTGTAGGGTTTGAAGATCTTGAGGAGGTATGTTGGGGCTGATCCCTTGACTGCCTGGTATGCTAGGACCAATGTCTTGAATTTGATGCAAGCTATAACAGGCAGCCAGTGGAGGGTAGTGAGCAGGGGGGTGACATGGGAGTGTCTAGGAAGGTTGTAGACCAGACGGGCTGCAGCGTTCTGGATGAGTTGCAGGGGTCTGATGGCAGATGCGGGAAGGCCAGCCAGGAGCGAGTTGCAGTAGTCCAAGGACAGTACCATTGATTGGACCAGGAGCTGGGTAGAGTACGTGGTAAGGAAGGGACGGATCCTCCTGATGTTATACAGGAAGAATCTGCACGCCCGGCTTACCGCTGCAATGTTCATTGATAGGGACAGCCTGTTGTCCATCACCACACCGAGATTCTTCGCGCAGGGTGATGATGTCACCAGGGTGTCACCTAGAGAAATTGAGAAATCAAGGTGGGGAGAGTTTAGGGCAGGAATGAAGATTAGTTCTGTTTTACCTGGGTTGAGCTTTAGGTGGTGACTGTCCATCCAGCTATGAATGTCCCCCAGGCAAGCAGAGATGCGGGTAGAGACCTGAGTGTCTGATGGGGAGAAGGAGAGAAAGAGTTGAGTGTCATCAGCATAACAATGGTAAGATAAGACGTGGGCAGAGATTACAGAGCCAAGGGAGCGGGTGTACAGGGATAAGAGAAGGGGACCGAGGACTGAGCCCTGTGGAACCCCGGTGGGGAGGGAGCGAGGCGGTGATACTTTACCAGCCCAGGCAACCTGGAAGGAGCGACCGGAGATGTAGGACTCGATCCAGGCGAGGGCTGTACCGCAGATCCCTGTTGCTGCCAGGGAGGACAGGAGGATGGAGTGCTCCACAGTGTCGAAGGCAGCTGAGAGATCAAGCAGGATCAGGATGGAGGAGAGGGAGGCGGCTCGTGCGGTGTGAAGAGCCTCATTGACCGAGAGAAGAAACAGACAATACACAGACAATAAAGACTGATAGGATGAAAGGTCGGACGAGTGCCTGGATTTCGCCCACTTCCTCTCAGCAGCACGGAGGCTGACCCGGGAGGTGCGCAGGGTGTCGGACATCCAGGGACTAGGAGGGGATGAGGAGAAGAGGACAGAGAGAGTCAAGTGCAGAGGACAGAGATGAGATTAGGGTGGAGGAAGTGTTTTAATGTTGTAGATCTATGCCAAACCATTTTAGAAATACAATATGGCCTATTTCTTGTTGCCTACCCTAATGTACACTGTTACTTACGTCTAATATGTGTACATGTTATCTGTTACTTGTTGCCTGCATTTTTACTGTCTGCTCTTGCCCCTTTTTTATATCCACTTATTCACGTGATATCACTATCACTGACTATGTCACATCCACCTCTTCTCTATTTGAATAGGATCACCTATGTTCGTGGTTGCAACAACCAGCCTGAGGAGACCTGGCCAGGTTGAAAAATTGCTATCTAAGAATTAAAAACACTTTTGGACCATTTAAACAGTGTGCGGGCATTCTTCTCTTTTTCTTGTTCATGATAGTGGTGCTGTTATCCTGAATGTCAGGGATCTGGCCGAATTCAGGTCACCCACTGTAGTGCAGCACAAGGAAACATTTATGATAATGAAACACCCTGGAACATGCAACAGTCTGTCAGAAAATAAGGGTGCACTGCTGGCTGTCTGCCGCTCTATTTCAAAATGTATAACAAAAAGTGAAATAAATATTTTATGTGGACATAGAACGATTTTGCCATTATATGCTACTTTGTTATGGTGAGGATACATCTTATAGATAGTAGTTTGTTAAAAGACCTGGTGATGTGTAATTTACCAGGATTTCAGAAGACTATTTCCTGTGGTTTAAGATCAATTGGTATTTGCAGATTTGGATCTGACATAGCATAAATTATTTTTGTATTAGACACCTTAAAAAGGCTAGTATTAAAAGGAGTATTTCTCTTTAGTGACTTAGTTTCACCTAGAATTATGTCCTTACTGATATCCATTTATACCCTGTTCTCCTTTTTTGACATTTAATAAAATAATTGAACAGAAAGTGATTTTTCTTAGATCATAGATCACTGAGCTATAAATGGATAAAAGACTTAAAGATGATACAGTAGCACTTAAAAACGAGTTGGAATAGACCCTTAGACAATTGCTGGATTGAGCCTGCACAGCAAGAGAACAACCAAAAGGAAAAGAGGGAGAGAGAGCACAGGACAGCAATAAACTCCACATCATAGGCTTAACCATGATTAGCGGACATTAGATTTCACAGTGGCAAAAGTATCATATAAGCATGTATACTGATCTTGGGTAGGCTACAATGCATCAGGTTGCTTACGCTGCACAGCCTCCCCGTAGTGAGAATCTGAAAACATTCCAAGGAATATGATATCACCAGTCTAAATCAAACCCTCATCATATATATGTGGGCTTTGGACTTGTTGACAAGTTTATAATCACCGGGCCTGGATTTGAGAGTGGGATAATGGCATCCCAACATTCAATTACAAAGCAGGCGTCTTCTCTGAAGACAGCCTCAAGTTAAGGAGGCTTTCAAATGTATGATTCTGTCAGGAGCTCAGTTGGCACAATGTCCTCTCACTGTTCCCACAACATTGTGGCAAAGTCGTTGGTTTGTTTCAGCGTCACAGAAAAATGTAATGAACGGTAAGGGTTAGTTAGGCTTTTACTGTCTGTGTAACTCACGCATCATAATCCAGGCCATAGCAGTAACTATAGTGCTGGTGTATATACTGTAGCGCCCGAGTAGGCGCATGCTATGGCGTCGTCATAGAGGGGAGATACCTTTCTGCACGCTGGCTCCACCCCCGCGCAATGAGGGAACCCCGTGACGGATGCAACAGCTGACGGGCATCAACGAAAGGAACAGACTTTAAAAAGAGCGCTCTCACGCAAGGGCGCTGTTGGGAGTAGGAACGAGGAGGAGAGAGAGAGAGAGAGAGAGAGAGAGAGAGAGAGAGAGAGAGAGAGAGAGAGAGAGAGAGAGAGAGATAGATAGCTAGGGTAGATTTTGTTTTTGAATTACTTTTTGGACGGATATTTTTGGATACTGAACTACGGACTTGGGCGACAACGACGGCAACGGATTACCCTGGAAAGGACAACGACCACGGAAAAGGATCACGGACCATCCTGAGAAAGGGAAGTTTGTGGACTTTGTTTGGGGTTCATTACCGGGACCTTCTGTGCCAGCTGTGGTTTCCCTGCCACGGGAACGGCATTTCCGTAGGCGGAATACTTCCGCATTGGACTTACAATAAACGTGTGTTTATTTGGAACTGTCTCCCGTGTCTCCATTATCTGCGTTGTCGTTGAATAAATTATCATTTATTAGCGGAGTGGAAACCCCACACCCTTGGTTGGGCTACATATGGTGGAGAATGCGGGCAACTATAACGCTAAATAAAAAATAATTTATTCGGTACAAAACAGATATGGAGTCACTACTAATAAAACAGCTGGAGAAAACTCATGCTGCGCAGCTGGCGCACAACGCAGCGGTGATAGATGAGCATCGACAGCAGACAACGCTATTAAGACTGGAGGTAGCACGGCTGTCAGCTACCGCAACTCCACGCCGACCAAACCCCAGTGCATTTCTGGTAAAAATGACCGCGGAGGATGACGTCGAGGCATACCTCCAAACATTTGAGCGTACAGCGACCCAAGAGGGGTGGGCTCCAGAGCAATGGGCCGGACTGCTCGCTCCATTCCTGTCCGGGGTGGCCCAGCACACGTGCCAGGACTTAGATGAGATCCAGGCTGCGGACTACACCATCCTGAAAAGGGAAATTCTGCGTCGCGCCGGACACAGCCTCATCGGGCAGGCACAAAAGTTTCATAACTGGACCTTCGACGCTGCCTTACCACCCCGAGCCCAGATGCTCGACCTGATACGCCGGGCCAAGAACTGGATGACCACGGAACCCACGGCCCTGACGCCCATGGAAAGGTTTGTCATTGACAAATTTTTGCGCTCCTTACCTTTCGAAGCCAAGAAACTGGCAAGCCAGGCGAACCCCCGGAGCGCCGATGAACTGGTGGCGCTGGTGGAGGGGTACCAAGCCGCTGTGGAGGTCCTGCGTAGCAGCCGACCCACCCGATCCGAACAGGAGAAAGCCGAAGCCTCTGGCAGAACCGGGGCAAGGTCCAGAGAAGGAACCCGGGCACCGCCCAGCCCTCCAAGAAGACGCCCCTTCATGACAGAAGACCGCCGTGGGTGTTATGACTGTGGAGAGGTGGGACACCTCTCCTGGAATTGTCCCAGACGGGACGTGGTGATGCGGACTGCTTCCACCACAGACACTCCGCACGCAAAACCCTGCGGGCTGCTGCTGTCGTGCTGGGCCACCAAGGGTGCCCGTCGCCCCTGACGCCGGTGAGGGCCAACGGCAAGGACACCACCGCCCTGCTCGATTCCGGGAGCATGGTGACCCTGGTCCGCCCCGAATACGCCCGGACGGAACTGCAACCAGAGAAAATGGCCATTTCATGTATTCATGGGGAGAGCAAGGATTACCCCGTAATCCTATTAAAGCTGCAGACGACCAAGGGGCAGTACGTGGGGAAAGCCGGGTCGTAGAGAACCTGCCGTTCCGGTGCTCCTGGGTCGGGATTGCCCGATATTTCCGCAGCTCTGGACAGGCATGCGGGGGAAGAAGGAAGGAGAAAGAAAAGGAGAGGTGGCCAGAAAGGGAGGCAGCAAGGGCAACCCAAGTTTCCTCCCGTGGAGAAGGCCCAGAGGTAGAGTTGCCGCTCTCATCGGAGGTGGGGTCCGAGTCTGAGGTGGTCGAGGCCGCCAGATTGTGCGGTTTGCAGGGAGCTGACCCACAACCATCAGCAGAAGGGCCGTCAGAGGACGGCGCTGCCGAGGAAAACCCCGGGGAGGAAGAACCGACATGGGAGGAGATGTTCCCGATGGGACACGAGGAGGCGCCAGCATCCCCCCCTGACTGGTCGGTTCGGGACTGCCCAACTGGAGGACCAGAATCTAAGGCACGCCTTCCAACACGTCACCGTGGTCGATGGGACTCTCATGGAGGGGTAAGCGAAATTTATTTCCCTCACTTTGCCATAAAAACCAACTTCTATACCAGGTAGTTAGGAATGAGGGTGTGAGATAGAGCAACTGTTAGTGCCCCACTCCATGGTGAACACTGTGTTGCAGTTGGCGCATGCACACGTGCTGGGGGCGCACTTGGGGGTTGAGAAGACCTCCCGAACGGATCAGGGCGCGGTTTTATTGGCCGGGGATAAAACGTGCAGTGGAGAAGTTCTGCCGAGAGTGCCGGGAGTGCCAGAGGGTGGCGCCAAAACCCAAGTACAAGAGCCCGTTAATCCCTTTGCCGATAATCTCCGTTCCTTTCAGTAGGATCGCGTTGGATCTCGTCGGGCCCCTCCCAAAGAGCAGCAGGGGTTCCAATATATCCTGGTCATATTGGACTATGCCACCCGGTACCCGAAGCCATTCCTCTGCGCACGATGGCCACCAAGGGCACGCCCGTGAACTGATGCTGCTGTTCTCCCGGGTCGGCTTCCCAGATGAGATCCTGACAGACCAGGGAACGCCTTTTATGAGTAAGGTAATGCGGGACTTATGCCAGTTCCTTACCATCAGGCAGATACGTACGTCGGTGTACCACCCCCAGACTGACGGACTGGTGGAAAGGTTTAACCGCACCCTGAAAAGTATGTTGAGGAAGGTGATGGAGGCGGATGGACGGAATTGGGACCAGCTCCTCCCTTTTCTGATGTTTTCGGTCCGAGAGGTACCGCAGGCTTCGACAGGCTTCTCCCCCTTCGAGCTGCTGTATGGCCGACGGCCACGAGGCATGCTGGACCTGGCCAAAGAGACTTGGGAGGCCCAGCCGTCCCCCCACCGAACTATAGTAGAGCACGTGCAAGAAATGAGAGAGCGGATGGCCACCCTGTGGCCCATAGTTCGGGAACACATGCTGGAGGCCCAGGAAGCGCAACAGCGCGTCTACAATCGCGGAGCGCAGCTCCGGGAGTTCCAGCCCGGGGATCAGGTACACGTACTGGTCCCCACCTCCGAATGCAAGTTCCTCGCCCGCTGGAAAGGTCCCTACGAGGTCCTAGAAAAAGTGGGTGAGGTGAATTATAAGGTAAGCCAACCCGACCGGCGCAAGAAAACACAGCTGTACCACATTAACCTGTTAAAAAGGTGGCATGCCAGTGACCCGGTCCCAGAGGGTGGACCACAGCCGTGTTTTTCAGCCAGCCAGACCGACGAGGTGCCGCTAGGGGAGCAACTAAGCGTAACCCAACGACAGGAACTACGGGAACTCGTGGGCCGCCATCGGGATGTCTTCTCCGTCGACCCGGGGGAGACCGATGTCATTAAACACCACATCGTCACTCCCCCGGGAGTCAAGGTAACCCAGCGTCCGTACCGCATCCCAGAGGCACGGCGGGAAGCGGTGCGGCGGGAAGTACAGGAGATGTTGGCGGCCGGGGTCATAGAAGAATCCCGTAGTGAGTGGTGCAGCCCCATAGTCCTGGTCCCCAAGCCTGATGGAACCATCAGGTTCTGTAACGATTTTAGAAAAATTAAATGAGATCTCCAAGTTTGATGCTTACCCCATGCCTAGGATCGATGAGCTGATCGACTGCTCGGGACCGCCAGGTACATCAGCACGCTGGACCTAACGAAGGGTACTGGCAGGTGCCCCTGACCCGGAGTCTAGGGAGAAGACGGCGTTCGCTACCCGGATGGCCTTTACCAATACCGAAAACTGCCATTCGGGTTGCACGGGCGCTCCCACCTTCCAGCGGATGATGGATCGAGTACTGCGTCCCCATCAAAGTATGCGGCTGCGTATCTGGACGACATTGTCATCCATGGAGAGGACTGGGGACCCATCTCCGACAGATACAGGAGGTACTGCACGCACTAAGAGGGGCGGGGCTGACAGCCAACCCCCGGAAGTGCCACCTGGGGCTACAGGAGGCAGACTACCTGGGCTACACCATCGGCCGAGGGCTGGTCAAGCCCCAGGCAGCTAAGATCGAATCCATCCGGACTTGGCCCCACCCCACAACACAGAAACAGGTGCGTACGTTTATCGGGCTGGCCAGTTATTACAGGCGATTTATTCCAAATTTCGCATCCCTGGCTAGCCCGTTGACAGACCTGACCAGGAAAAAGCTGCCGCGACAGGTGGAGTGGACTGAGGCGGAGGAAACCGCCTTCCAACACCTCAAGGCTGCGCTCTGTTCCGGACCAGTGCTAGTCACTCCGGACTTCCAAAAACCCCTGCTGGTCCAGACGAATGCATCGGAGACAGGAATCGGGGCGGTCCTATCGCAGGTACAGGGGGGTGAGGAACACCCCGTGATGTACATCAGCCGGAAGCTGCTACCGAGGGAAACCCGATACTCGACCGTGGAAAAAGAGTGCCTGGCGATCAAATGGGCACTAGAGGCACTCCGTTATTTTCTATTAGGGAGGACATTCACCTTAATCACGGATCATGCCCCGCTGGTCTGGATGTCCCGAAATCGCGAGACTAACCCGAGAGTGACCCGTTGGTTTCTATCTTTGCAACCTTTTAATTTTGATGTGCTCCACAGGTCCGGCGTCAACCACGGCAATGCGGACGCCCTCTCGCGAGAAGCCCTGTGGTGCCAGGCCGCTCCCCACCCGGGTCGGAGCTGAGGGAGGTGTGTAGCGCCCAGTAGGCGCATGCTATGGCGTCGTCATAGAGGGGAGATACCTTTCTGCACGCTGGCTCCACCCCCGCGCACTGAGGGAACCCCGTGACGGATGCAACAGCTGACGGGCATCAACGAAAGGAACAGACTTTAAAAAGAGCGCTCTCACGCAAGGGCGCTGTTGGGAGTAGGAACGAAGTAGGAGAGAGAGAGAGAGAGAGAGAGAGAGAGAGTGAGTCAGAGAGAGAGAGAGAGAGAGAGAGAGAGAGATAGATAGCTAGCTAGGTAGATTTTGTTTTTGAATTACTTTTTGGACGGATATTTTTGGATACTGAACTACGGACTTGGACGACAACGACGGCAACGGATTACCCTGGAAAGGACAACGACCACGGAAAAGGATCACGGACCATCCTGAGAAAGGGAAGTTTGTGGACTTTGTTTGGGGTTCATTACCGGGACCTTCTGTGCCAGCTGTGGTTTCCCTGCCACGGGAACGGCATTTCCGTAGGCGGAATACTTCCGCATTGGACTTACAATAAACGTGTGTTTATTTGGAACTGTCTCCCGTGTCTCCATTATCTGCGTTAATGCGTTGAATAAATTATCATTTATTAGCGGAGTGGAAACCCCACACCCTTGGTTGTGCTACAATACCATGATCAAGACAGGGGAGCACTGAGAAAGGTGCATGTCCTAAAATATGGTACAGGTATATGGTGACTATGAAGATACTTCCATAAAAAATAAAAATAAATGTCCTATCATATTTTAAATGTTCGATTTCCTTTTACAAAGATGTAGAAAAGAAAATGAACAAATGTGAAATGTCTGTGAATTTTGTATGCTTTAAGAAAGAATATATGACTTTTATAGAGTCTTATATGTATGTTTTTTTGGAGGAGTTGTCAAAACGTGTCATCAAATACAATAAGTTGTATTTTACAGTAGGTCAGATAATGCTATAATATTATTATATATTTGTTTTTCTTTATGTTCAACACCTGTAAAAAGGAGTTACAAAGCAATTATAACAAACATCTAATTACATTAATAAATGTTGCATTAGAGACTTTTGAATCCAGGCTGTCATCTCATTACTCCCAGTGTTGGTCTCATAGCAGATGACCTGAATTGACTTTCTTACCTGTTAATATTGATGTTAAAGCATTGGCATGTTGTCCCAGACAAGCCCCTGTCCAAGCCATTTTTGAAAGGTAGACAGGCTCTAGACTAAGTAAAATAACCATTTAATTATGTGCACATTCAGAAACATGCCCAATTCTGGTAAATTAGAGTTGGTAAAGGGGTGTGAGTGTATACCTATATGTATATCCATTCTCAGTTCACTGAGCAAATAAACTGGCTGCAATCAGTTAAGGTTAAGGTTCAAAGTTGCTCTTCCTATGCCTGCAACAAATTGTTTGGTTAGGAGTTACTGCTCTGTGGTTCATTCAAATAAGTTATCTGCTTTTTTATTTATCTGCAGCTCAATGAAAATACTGGCTTTCTGTTTTCACATCAGTCTGTTCTCTCCTTCAGTTGTGAATATCAATGAAAAGATACATCTGTTGTAAGAAGAAAATAAACTCCCCAAATTTAGTTGCTTGTTCTCTCCTTTTTTATGATAATGAAATTTAACTTTCTCTTCCAAATTTCGGTATGAAAAGATCCAATTCTATATTTTCAATAAATTTGTAACAAACCCCCCCACAAAATACAGAATCCGTTTCTTATTTCAGTGGATAAATACATGGTATGGTGTCCCTTGGGGTGGGGCAACACTCATGGACCTTGCAGAGGGCGTAGGCAAGTTAAATAACTCAGAGGAGGCAGTATTACAAACAAAACAACACTTTTTAAAATGAATCGTGACAAACACAAAAAGGGTAGGGTATTTGGGAGAATTCTCATCACATAAAGTCCACAATCCTTATCTTTGTCGAGGTCCGTAATCCAGGTCAGTTCCTTACACAATCCAAGTTGGTACACAAAACGGGGTCCTCAAAACAATCCAATCCAAGCAAAACAGCAATCCAAACAATACTTTCCATCAAAACAATTCTCTCTCACCCACTCTCCACTACTTCAACACACCAACCTACTCCCTCTCTCCAATGTGCCACAAAACAGTAATTTATAGAGCTCCAAATTGACATCAGCTGCCCGCAGTCCTCCTTGCTTCAATTGTTTTTCTTCCTCCAGTGTCTCCTAAGAATTAAAGGGCCAGGCAGCCATTTCCTCAGGATGGCTTAAATGGTTTAAAATCTGTTGCTTTGTGTGAATGTGTTTTATCCATATTCATATTTTATTTATATATTTAGTTTAAGTTTTGAATGTCCAAAACACGTAATTTAAACGAAATGATATTCCTCAGTACACTTTAATTAGTATTGTTTACAGAAGAATGGTATTAATTTAACAGCAGTTATGGTACAGCAGCAGATTGTAGTTGGACACCAGAAAATAAGACATCAATTAACTTCTTTGCAAGGTGTGTGCATGTGTAAGAGAGTGTGTGCTTAATGGGAAATCGCTGTGCATGTGTAAGAGAGCGTAGTCTGATAAGTGTGTGTTTGTGTGGTGGGTGGGGCTTGGGCTATGAATGTGCATGGGTGTGCATAGTTATGTGCATGTATAGTTTTGCTTGTATTTGTGATTATATATACATGCATGTGTGCTTGTGTGTGTGTGTGTGTGTGTGTGTGTGTGTGACTGTGCATGGATGTCCATGTTTGTGTGTGAGGCATATAGTACGTGTCTGTTGACCAGTGAGTTGCACAGCAGTTATAGGGCTTGTCTACTGTAAGCAGATTGTGAAGGCCCTGAGAGCTGTTCAAAGCATGGAGGTGATGATTGAGTCCCCCTGCCATTGCCTAGATAAACAAACAGCCCTCTCCCAGTGGCTGATTGAAAAGGCATATTTGAAACTTTGATCAAAAAAGCACCCAGTGATGTGGAGTCTCTCACAAATACTACAATCAAAGTCTCACGCAAGTGGAGCACAGTGGGCCATTTACTCTCAAAAGCCAACCCCTGCAGTTCGGCTCTGAACACCAAACAAGTGCCACTCTCACACTGGAGCATCTCAGCGCCTTGCTGTATGGCACTGGTCTCTGGTTTCTGGTTTTGTTCCCAACTCTGGCATCACCAATGCCACCAGCTGATGAGGGGCATTGCTAAAAACTCTCCAACGGAGTGGATCTCATGGACCAGGAGCAGGCGCAAAGTATGATTGTTCCTACCATATATTTATGCAAATCTTGTAAGTCGCTCTGGATAAGAGCGTCTGCTAAATGCTTAAAATGTAAGTGTAAATGTTGCCAATACAAAACATGGGGTTTAGGTTGTGGTCAGGGTTTTCAGGTAAAACGCATGTCTAAGCTCTAGACTGTAGTCACATCATCTCTCTAGTGTAAGTATATAGTGGGTGAAGCTATCAAGTGTTATCAGTGACTCACTGGTTTGAACCAATCATAGTGTTTTCATGTGGAGAGCAAAGTATTTTGATTGGTTCATACAGGCCAGTGATTGACAGAATAGCTCCACCCATTATTATTATTAAAGCTTTCACAGGAAGGCGTTTTTGTCACGGTTCAAGGGAGGCATAGTTGCCGTCCCAAGGAGGTCACATTTAGAATCGTTTCTCCCCACTCAGTAATACACCTACTGAGAAAACTGATTATTGGCGATTCCATTTTACGAAACATGGCAATAGAGTCACCAGTGTCGTGGAAAGTAAACTCAGTAGGATAGGAGAGAATTTCTTTAAACAGTATTAAAAGCTTTATTACGCACAGCTGCATGGAGACCCATGTCACGTCGGACAGCGAATATCCCGCCTTCAAATTCAAATCCAATATTTATAATAAACACAATGGAAAAGGAGGGAACAGCAAGAAGAGGGAGGTAACGGGGTGTTAACCTAAGGGTAATAGGAGCTATGGGGCCACATGAAGATAGAACAGGGGGAGGTTACTGCAAATCTCCAAAGGTCATAAATCAATGGGAAGGAGGTATCCTGCATTGAGAGGAAATGTCACAAAAGAACAGATGTTCCTTTGAAGTTGTGGTGCAAAAAACCTTTTGTTAGCCTGGACGCTCGGAACTGCAGCATCACACCAAGTTAATTAGTGTCTGTGTGTCCCCCTGTGGATTTTTCTCTAGCATTCCAACAAAATTGTCCCTTCCACACCAGCAATCATAGTCCAGTGTTTGCCTGGGGCCAGAGCTACTGATGTTGAGGCAAACTTAAAGGTGCTAGCTAAAAATAATCATAAATATTCTAAAATTATTATCCACGCTGGCACCAACAATGTTCAACTTCGGCAGTCGGAGATCACTCAAAATAATGTTGTTTTGGTGTGTAACCTCGCAAAAACACTCAGCCGGGAAGTAATTATCTCTGGCCTTATCCCAGCCCGTAGGAGTGACAAAGTCTACAGTAGGCTTACGTCGCTAAATCGCTGGCTGGCTAACTGGTGTACTGACAATGACTTGGGCTTCATAGACAATTGGCCTACTTTCTGGGGAAAGCCTGGCTTATTGAAGAGAGACGGACTCGACCCAAGCTGGAGAGGTGCTCTTCTACTATCTAGAAACTTTTTCCATAGTCTAAACTCTCAAAATGTGTGACCTTTCAGAGCGCTAGCCAGGCAGCAGACTTTTGGTCTGCTAGCTTCCAAAAACCCATGACTAGCTTAGCTATTGAGACTGTGTCTGTCCCTCGTTTTGGAAATGGTGTTAGAAATAAAAGGCTATCTTGCTGTCGTGGCATTTGTGTACATAATCTTATTTATATTAAAACTCTCAGCCTGCTTCAAGTGTTGCCTGTAATAAGACATCTCTTAAATGTGGATTGTTAAATGTTAGATCACTTTCCCCCAAGGCGGTTCTTGTGAACAAACTAATCACTGACCATAGTTTTGACCTGGTTAGTTTGACTGAAACCTGGCTTCGGCCTGACGAATACAGTGCACTTAATGAGGCATCTCCTGATGGTTATGCTAGTTGTCTGTCCGGTAGAGGGGGTGGTGTTGCTGTGATTTATGTGACAAAATGTAATTTCACACCTAAATGTGGGGATAAGTTATCCTATTTTGAAACACTTGTTATGCTTTCCGGACGGTCAAAAGACAAAGTTACCCTAGTGCAATCCTTCCTCTTAGTAACTATTTATAGACCACCTGGACCGTATACAGTTTTTCTTTCTGAGTTTGCAGAGTCTTTATCAAGCTTAGCAACTATGCCAGATAAAGTTGTGATCATTGGAGATTTCAACATGCATGGTGATAATGACAATGACTCTCTAGGATTGGCTTGTGCAGCTATTATTGACTGTTGGTTTTATTCAAAATGTGTTTGAACCAACCCACTGCCACAACCTTACCTTAGATTTAGTGTTATCCTATGGTATCAATGTTGAGAATATAATTTTGCCTCCCCATAATCCTGTACTATCGGACAACTTTTTGATTACTTTTGAAATTCAGGGAAATATTCCTATTAAATTGGAACCTAGATACTATTCCAGCCGCTCTATAAATTCATTGACGGCTTCAAAATTTACAAACATACTTCCCGAGTCGTTATTATCCAAACAGCTTTTTGTCAATTGATCACCTAACAGATCCGGTTAATCATATTTTACGGAATACACTTGATGATGTTGCACCCCTCAAGAGGAAAAAATGCAGTCAGAAGAAACTTGCACTCTGGTTTAATGACCATACCCGTGCCCAAAGATTTAGGTGTTTCTGTTTGTGTTTGTTATATGTTAACCCCCTGAGGTCGACTGGATCGCCGATGATCCAAGCAGCAATAAAAGTATATTACTATTTCTAACGTCGCAAGATTTTATCATACACACGTAACATACACATAACTTACTGTTAGCATAGGATTCTGGTTGTGTTGCTATTCTAGTACCCCTTGACATAAGTGCTGCCTTTGACACTGTTGACCACCAGATTCTCCTTTACAGGCTAGAAAACCTGGTTGGTTTGTGTGGACGGGCGGACATGGTTTAAATCATACCTATCAGACAGGTTTAAATTTGTGCAATTAGATCAAGACTACTCTCCGGTTAAATATGGTATTCCACATATGGTATTGTACTTGCTACCACTGGGCAATGCTATTTGTAAACATGGTGTGAATTTCCATTGCTATGCAGATGATACACAGCTGTACATATCAATGAAACCAGTTGAAATACTTCAACTCACTCAGTTAGAGGTTTGTATCTCTGATATAAATAACTGGATGACAGCAATCTTCCTGCTTTTGAATTCAGATAAAACAGAGATGATGGTTTTGGGTCACCAAAAATGTAAGGAACAAGTTGCAGTTGCAGTTATATGCAGGTGATTGCCTGGTTGCATTAAGTCTGACGATCAAGAACCTTGGTTTTATTATTGATCAGGGCCCGTATTCACAAAGCATTTTATCTTACCACTAGGAGTACTTCTAAATCGCACTAAAACCTTTTAGTTAGGAGTCCCACCTTAAAACCTATTCACAAAGCTGCAAAGACAAACTCATACTAAGGAATTCCTAGAATTTTCAAGCTAAGAGTGAGGGCGGGTTGACGTCGTTGCTAAGGATGACGTTGTTTCTCATGAACGAGCTTACTCAGAATGCCCACAGCGATTGGCTGATATAGGGGATGGGTCTCTGCCCGCGTACAGATCAACCCCCACGGTTCAGCACGCATATGATCCGCGGATTAATAGCTAAATTGAACCATCATAGAGAAATACAAATACAGCCGCTGTTATATAAACCATATATGTTTTGGTTTGCTTTGTTTTTCATACTAAATGCCTTTCTGGGAGGCATGTTTTTAGAAACGCGACCGAATTAAATAGAATTGAAACATTAGCGATCTTTTATTTTTTTATTAAATTTATTCAGGCATAAGACCACCCTAGTTAAATCGCCTAAGGCGTATTGAATCTAAAAATGTATTTTGTGAAATTTTCGAATAAAGATTTAGTGAAATAACTTAAATTGAAAAACTGAAATTATCATTCATTCAATTCCTTGAGAATAGCTCCTGGTGGAAACGAGCCTTTGGTCCCGTTATTTTTTTTTTTTCTGATCCGAAAAATGATCCGATGCACCCCTATTATATTCTAATAAAGATTCTAAAATACAAATGTAGGCTACGTGTCACTGATTTAACATGAAACCAAGAATACTGACTAGTCAATTGGTTACATGTCTGCATCTCGTAAACAATCAGCGGGTAGGCTATCTATATATAATATATATAATATTATATATATAATACCCTCGCGATTGAGGCGGTACCTTTTTATGAGCTCTGTATCATTCAATATCTCCAGTGTTGATGCGATTGCGACAGCAGCAGATTTTTGGATCGCTGGCAGTAGGTCTTTAGCGACTTAGAAGTCCTCTTGGCTGCTTCTAACTTCTCCTGGACTTAGGAGCTGTTTTTAGCTCTCAAACCCTTTGTGAAATACTCTTATCCCAAAAATGTTGGAGTCCTACATTTATGAGTGACACGCCCATTATTTTTCGGAGTTGCTCCTAAATTGCGGAGTTAGGACCAACTTTTACCCTTAAAATGCTTTGTGAATACGGGCCCAGGAACTTACATTTGATGCTCATATTAAAAACACTTCCAGAGTGGCCTTCTTTCATCTAAGAAACATAGCTAAAATTAGGCACTTTCTGTCATTAGAGGATGCAAAAACCTTGATGTATACCTTATTATCTGGCTGCCCTAATAGCGCTCTTAAGGGTCTTCAACTAGTACAGAATACAGCGGTACATATTTTGACTAGATCTAAGATGTATGAGCACATCACTCCCGTGTTAGCATCATTGGCTTCCTGTTAAATATCAGGCTGATTATAAAGTACTGCTGCTAACTTTTGAAGCAGTGCACGGACCTGCACCTATATATTTGACCGAAAAGATTATCCCAATTTTTAAGTCTAGATTAAAAACATATCTTTTCAACCAGGTATCAGTATAGTTGCCCTTCTTTGAACTTTTTCAAGAGCTTCTACACTATATGGCCAAAAGTCAGTGACCATGTGACCATCACACCTATATGAGCTTGTTGGACATCCCATTCTAAATCCATTGGCATTAATATGGAATTGGACCCCCCTTTGCGGCTATGACAGCTGCCACTCTTCTGGGAAGGCTTTCCACAAGAATTTGGAGTGTGTCTGTGGGAATTTGTGCCCATTCAGCCAAAAGAGCATCTGTGAGGTCAGGCACTGATGTTGGACGAGAACGCTGCACAATAACTGCACGTTTCTCCACTCTGATGGGTTCTTTAGCTGTGACTACTTCTAACTCATCTGTTTGTGATCTTGTTAATAACTTTAATGAAAAACGAAGAAAGGCCATAGATTCGGTAGCTCCAATTAAAGTAAAAAAACTCTCTTGTAACCAAATTCTACCGTGGAAAAACAGCACTACCTCTCAGCTGAAAAGAAACTGTCGCCAAGCTGAGCGACTATGGCGCAAAACTAAACTCCAGGTTCACCACGATATTTATAAGGAGCGTGTTGCTGGGTACAACAAAGCTATGCGGAAAGAGACACAAGCCCACTTCTCTAAGATAATTTCTAATAATACTAACAATCCTAGAGTACTGTTCGCAACAATCGATACCTTGCTGAATCCCGCACCCACTGCCGGTATCACTAGCCAAGACTCCTCCGAAAAATGTGAAGAATTTGCATCCTTCTTTTTAGACAAGATCATAAAAATATGTGATGGTATAGTGAATCTTAGTGGAAATCCCACACTGGACCTTCCGATTGACTCTCCCACTGCATGTCTAAGCACTTTCACTGAGATAAGTGAAACGACACTCCGGGACATTGTCTCAAAAATGAAACCATCCACATGCTCTTTAGATCCCATTCCAACTAAATTATTTAAAGATGCTTTCGATTGTCTATGTTTAGATACTTTTAATATTGTTAATTAAGTCGTTAACGATGGGTATTTTCCCAGATGTCTTTAACACCGCCCTAGTAAAACCTCTACTCAAGAAATCAAATTTAGATACTTCCGGTCTAAACAATTACAGACCCATATCCAACCTGCCATTTTTAAGCAAAATTATATCAAAAGTAGTTTTTCAACAAATAAACTCATATCTTGTTCAAAACGATATCTTGGAAAACTTCCAGTCAGGGTTCCGCGCCAATCATAGCACTGAAACAGCATTACTTAAAGTAGCAAATGATTTACGGCTAAGTGCCGATAGAAACAACGTTTCAGTTCTTATTTTACTTGATTTCAGTGCAGCCTTCGACACCATAGACCATAATATTTTAATTCACCGCCTTGAGAAGTGGGTCGGTCTCTCTGGTACTGTACTAAACTGGTTCCGTACCTATGTAACAGAAAGAAAGTTTTTTGTGCAACTTGGTGACAATGTTTCTAAGCATAGAGATGCTAGCTGTGGCATAGCGCAGGGGAGCATTTTAGGACCACTTTTATTTTTATTATACATGCTTCCCTTAGGCAAGGTCATCCAGAATCACAATGTAAATTTCCACTGTGATGCTGATGATACACAGCTGTATGTCTCCGTTGAGCCAGATGACCCAAATGCTATGAGCGTTCTTACAGCCTGTCTAGACGATATAAATAAATGGATGGACAAGAACTTCCTGAAATTAAATGAAGAAAAGACAGAGGTACTATTAGTGGGCCCTAAGTCAAAAAGAGACCGGCTGCTTACAAAGCTGGGAAGCCTGGCCAAACAGACAAAATCTGAGGTCAGAAACTTGGGAATCATCTTCGATGCTGACCTCAATTTTAAATCCCATATAGATAAGGTGACCAAGACGGCATTCTTTCACCTTAGAAACATTGCCAAAGTAAAACCCTTTTTAACTCTCCAAGATGCTGAAAGATTGGTACATGCTTTTATTTTTTGCCACTTAGACTACTGTAATGCACTTTTTACTGGCCTGCCTAATTTATTTTTATTTTATTTAACCATTCTTTAACCAGGTAAAAATCCCATTGAGATTAAAAATCTCTTTTTCGAGGGAGACCTGGCCAAGACAGGCAGCAGCATATAAATAAAAACAGTTTCAGATACGAACACAAAAAGGAAATAAAATTACAAAGAATAAAACAAGCATGGGGAACATTTCAACACAGCAGTTTCCAAGGAATCAACCAGGTACATCAAAAACATTGGCAACGTAAGGAGTCTGCCTCTAATTCATTCATTTTGAACTTAAAAGCACTCAACGACATCAACCGATCAAGTTTCAAAACACTCTGCAACTTATTCCATGCCGAGGGAGCAGAATACACAAATGCCCTTTTTCCATTTTCGGTGCGTGCTTTTGGTACATTGAGCAAGAATAAGTCCTGAGAACGCAAGGAGTACTGTCCGGCACTTTTCTGCGTGATAGAAACACATAAATAGTGTGGGAGCAGACCAAGAATTGCCTTATAAATAAATGTGTACCAATGACAGAGCCTACGGGAGGCCAGAGCAGGCCGTCCCACCCGAGAGTATAACTCACAGTGGTGAGTCAGAGCTTTACAGTTGGTAATGAACCTCAAGGAAGCATGATAAGCTGTGTCAACCTTATGAAGACATTGAGCAGAGGCATGCATATATAAAAGATCACCGTAGTCCAGCACAGATAAAAAAAGTGGCAGCAACAAGTCGCTTTTTTACATTAAAAGAAAAACACAACTTATTTCGAAAATAAAAACCCAGTTTTAGCCTCAGCTTTTTCACCAGGTTCATCACATGTGGCTTAAAAGTGAGGGAGTCATCAATCAAGATACCCAGGTACTTATAAGAGTTTACAACCTCAATTTCCCTACCCTCAAGAGTGACCACCGAAGGGATAATTTGAGGCCTATTCCTAGCGTTGGTAAACAGCATAAGTTTAGTCTTATCTGCATTGAGAACAAGTTTCAGCTGGAACAGGGTATTTTGAACAACATTAAAAGCATTCTGCAAGGATTCAATGGCCTGTGCAAGAGTTGACGCACAACAGTATATAACCGTGTCATCAGCATAAAAATGAAAATTTGCATCTGAATCTGACACATTTTGACCCAGATTATTTATATAAATAGTGAATAAAAGTGGACCTAATACAGAGCCCTGTGGTACCCCCTTGCAAACAGGTACAATATCAGAACATAGACCTTCATATCTAATGCACTGAGATCTATCGCCCAGGTAGTTAGAGAACCAAGCGACTGCCTGCTCCGAGAGTCCTGAGTTAAGAAGTCTAAGTTTTAAAACACCATGATCAACTGTGTCAAAAGCTTTAGACAGATCAATAAAAAGTGATGCACAATGTTGCTTCTTGTCAAGTGCAACAGAAATGTCATTTACCACCTTCAATGCAGCTGTAATGGTACTATGTTTTTTCCTAAAGCCTGATTGATAGTTTGATAAAATGGCATTTGTGTATAAAAACTCCTTTAATTGATCACTCACAAGAGCTTCAAGAATCTTTACCAGAGCTGATAAGTTAGATATTGGCCTATAGTTATTTAAAATAGCTGGATCGCCCCCTTTTAATAAAGGGAGAACAAAAGCAGATTTCCATATCCTCGGGATTTCCTTACTTTCCACTGTAAGATTAAAAGATATGCAAGAGGCCCTGCTATAAAATCAGCTGCCAATTTCAGAAAGTATGGCTCCATAAGATCAGGTCCTGGGGACTTTCTATGATCTAAGGCTTTTAGGGCTTTATGAACTTCCTGCATAGAGAAGGGTAAGAAATTAAAAGACTGACCAGTGTACACTGGAGCGTCGACGCAGCTCTGATCAGTACTGGGTTTCACAGATGCAGAACAAGCAGAGTCAAACAAGGAGCCAGCAGATATAAAATGCTCATTAAAACAATTCAGTATCTCCATTTTATCATGAACAGCAACAGACTCCTTCATAACAGAGGTAGGTACAGCTTAGGAGTTTTTGCTCACAGAAAGGATTTTATGGTTTTCCAAAATCTCTTAGGGTCATTTAGATTTTCAGTGGTGACAGACAGATAATATTCTGATTTGGCATTCTTAATAAGAGAGGAGCATTTGTTTCTTAATTGTCTAAAAACAAGCCAGTCAGTAGTAAAACCTGTTGTCCTTGCCTTAGCCCAAGCCACATTACGCTCATGAATAATATGTGCTAGCTCAGGAGAAAACCATGGGTTGTCCCGCCCCTTTACTCTATATCTCCTGAAAGGGGCATGTCTATTTATGATTTGCGTAAAACCATCATTAAAGAATGCCCAGGCTGTCTCCACATCAGGGATCAGCTCTATTCATTTACATTTACATTTTTTTACATTTTAAGCATTTAGCAGACGCTCTTATCCAGAGCGACTTACAAGATGTGCATCAATACATGGTAGGAGCAATCACAGTTAGCGCACGAGATCAGTGCAGGACTACAGCAATAGACATCATTGCAGGCATCTGCGTACCATACCTGTAACACCGGGAAGGAAAAGGTATTTTACAATGTTTACAAAATGTACATTTTATTTATTTATTTTTTTTAAAAAGAGTATAGTGTTTGAACAAGTAGACAGTGGTGAAGACAATTTAGCTAGATGGACAGAGATCAGGGGTAGTGGAGTCTGAAGAGGTGGGTTTTGAGTCTCTTGCGGAAGATTGGAAGTGATTCCGCAGTCCTGACCAATTGCGGGAGGTCGTTCCACCAACGAGGACCAGGACAGAGAAGAGGCGAGACCGCGAGAGCGGCTGCCAGGCGCCCGGAGGGATGGGGCAGTCAGTCTGCCAGCGGAGGCGGAGCGGAGAGGTCTGGACGGGGTGTAGGGCGTGACGAGTGACTGGAGGTATGGGGGAGCAGTACCTCTGGCCGCTTGAAAAGCAAGCACCAGTGACTTGAATCTGATGCGTGCTGCGATGGGGAGCCAGTGCAGAGAGGAGAGTAGAGGGGTGACGTGGGTGAACTTCGCTGGTTGAACACCAGGCGAGCAGCAGCGTTCTGGACTAGTTGCAGTGGCTTGATGGCACAGGCCGGAAGGCCTGCCAGCAAGGAGTTGCAGTAGTCCAGACGTGAGATCACCAGGGCCTGGACCAGGAGTTGAGTGGCCTCTTGGGTGAGGAACGGTCGGATCCTCCGGATGTTGTGGAGGGAGAAACGGCAGGTCCGAGTGATCGCTGCAATATGGCTCGAGAAGCACAGCTGGTTGTCCAGGGTTACCCCAAGACTCCTGGCAGACTGGGACGGAGACACTATGGAGCCTTCCACGGTGATTGACGCATCAATCATCGGGGAGCCCTTCGCTGGGAGGAAGAGCAGCTCTGTCTTCCCCAGGTTCAGCTTCAGGTGGTGGGTGGACATCCATGCGGAGATGTCAGCCAGGCATGCAGAGATCCGTGCCGGGACCCGGGTATCAGATGGAGGAAGGAGAGAAACAGTTGAGTGTCATCAGCATAACAGTGATAGGAAAAACCATGAGCAGAAATAACAGAACCAAGTGACTTGGTGTACAGAGAAAATAGGACAGGGCCTAGCACCGAGCCCTGCGGGACACCGGTAGAGAGGGTGCGGGAGAGGAGAGGGATCCTCTCCAGGCCACCTGGTAGGACCGGTCAGCCAGGTAGGACTCAAACCATGTCAACACAGATCCAGAGATTCCCATCTCGACGAGAGATGAGAGCAGGATCCGGTGGTCCACGGTGTCGAATGCCGCCGACAGGTCGAGGAGAAGGAGGACGGAGCTAAGGGATCGGGACTTAGCGATGTGAAGAGCCTCTGTGACCGCAAGGAGAGCAGTCTCTGTGGAGTGGCCTGCTCTGAACCCAGATTGGTTAGGATCAAGCAGGTTGTTCTGTGAGAGATGAGCAGACAGTTGATTATAGACAGCCCGCTCTAACGTTTTGGAGAGGAATGGGAGGAGAGAGACAGGTCGGTAGTTAGAGATGACAGCAGGATTCAGAGAGGGTTTTTTGAGGAGGGGGACAACCTGAGCGCATTTGAGGGCGGAGGGGACAGAGCCAGAGGAAAGAGAGGAGTTAATGACATTAGAGACAAATTAAAATTAAACAATTAAAATTAAACAAATCATGAAAAAAACCCTGTTCATTAAAATGCTTAAGATTCCTCTTACAAATGACGCGTGGTTTTAATTTAGGGAACCTAATGTCCCTGACAGCAGCAACAACACAATGGTCACTTAGGTCATTGCAAAAACACCAACAGCTGAAAATTTATGAGGAACATTTGACAGAATCAAATCAATTAAAGTAGAGATGCACCGATTGCGATTTTCTTGGCCGATTCCGATTTCCAATTTTTGATTATTCTGACTTGCCGATACCGATTTTGGCCGATTCCGATTTTTTTCCCTAAAAATAATAATTGACAACTTACACAAACATTTTTGTAACTTTGCTTTCATAGAAAATTAAGATTGACAATTCTGAGGTAGGTCAGAAGCATGAGGTAGGTCTCACTAAAACACATTTCAAAATAAAAAAGTGTTCCAGGTTACTGGACAGAGCTTTTCTTTTTTTGTGCAAATTAAATTCAATGATGAATAAAAGAGAATCCAACAACAGTGGCATGTAGCCTTTAAGTAATAAATAAAAAGAAACAAGAGTAGTTTAAATTTACTGACATGGTGACAGACCATTAGTCCGGAAATATTTATTTAAAACACTAACGTTATATTCTGATGACAGATGACACAAGCCCTTTTTCCATTAAATAATTATATGGCTTCAACTTGATGTGCATCAGAAAGTTATTGCGACAATGCTAATGGAAAACAGGTTAGTTCGAACCTATGATGCGCTAGACTAATTTGTTTGCTAGAGGTGGATTAGAGTAGATCCCAATTCTATATAGTGCAATGGAAAACACTTGTAGCGATATAAGGGCGGATGTTTCAGTTGCGGAGCTTGTCAAAGGCATTGAAACAAGCCGCTCTTCAGCAGAATTTCGTTATTTGCGTGAGTCAGGTAGCCTAACGACTACGACTTTAACTAGCTTCAAAGCCTAGATAAAAATGTTTCAAACTAGGAGTAATTGGAAAAGAGGCGATGCTTGCTGTTTCTGAGTTTGTTTGATAGTGGAAACACAGCTGTGGTTTAGCTAGAAATCGTTAGATGAATTTATCATTAGGTCTAATAAGTTAGATTTGTATGAGTGAATAGCACTGTTTCATAACGTCACTCATTAGCTTAACATAATGATTTCAGTGCAATTCAGTGCTTCAGCAGGGCATTATTACGTCAAGTGTATGCACTACCACCATGTTCTATTAATGGAAAATGGTTCAGAGGAACCGAACTAGCGCAACGAAGTTAATTATTAATTAACCCCGGTACCTACGGTACTGTAGAAAAACGAGTTGGTCAACCTAAATGATTAGGTTGGTCGTTCCGAACGTTTTCGAGGTTGTTCCTCCGCGGCTTATTTCCGATTGACATGTATGACAAACTGAAAGCTTTAAGTGTTCAGCGCTGCGCTCATCTGATCTGTCTGCATTGGCTCACGGGTACGCGCGCACGTCACGTGAAAAAGAGGGGGCGAGGAGCCAACCGGCGCACAGAATCGGCTATGTGGAGGATCGGGATCAAGTCACCGATTGAGGCCGATCAGCTGAAAATCGGCCATTTCCGGTCAGAGGCCGATCGATCGGTGCATCTCTAAATTAAAGTGGACTTCTCAGGACATCTAAGACTTGGACGAGTGGGTGAATTTATCAACTGGGTAAGATTGATGGAATCACAGAATGATTTAAAATCGTCAGATGCTGGTTTAAGCCAGTCCCAGTTGAGATCACCAGCCAACACAATTTCGCTATAGGTAAGTTTGGATAAAAGGTGCGTCAAAGACTGCAACGCTTCGTTTAAGGCAGACGGAGGCTTGTAACACCCAACAACAGTTATACTGAGGCCATTAGCTATTTCTACGTTCACTGCCAGAAATTCCAATTGCTTGGAGATTGATTCAGACAGAACTACCCTGACGTGAAATTTAGATTTCACATAAATAGCAACACCGCCACATTTCTTTGGTCTGTCAGCACGATAAACATTGTAACCATTCATGTTTATATCTTTATCAGTAACTGATTTTGTCAGCCAGCCAGTCTGTTGATTTAACCCATATTCTAAGCTGATCCATTTTGGGTAACAAGCTGCGCACATTGAGATGAATAATATTTAGACCAGACAGCGATTTCAGATCAGATGGTGTCTGAATACACTGCAACTCAGGGCCAGGGTTTGGATGTACGTTACCAGATATAAGTAATAATAAAACAATCAGCCATCTCTGTTTAGCAACATTACATGACAAATCCTTTTCATCCGTTAAATCTGAACAAGATCTCTCATTGAACAGAAAGTAGTTATTTAGAGCCAGAAGGCTTTGAAGGCGAGGTAAATCTCCGAGCAAGTTCAATGCTAAGTTCACGTCCTGAGCCAACTGCTTCGGAGTTTGCACGGAATGCTCAACAGCCATAGAGCAAGTGCATCCATAATATCCAATATCCAGCGGGCAATACACATTGTCCGATGAAATCACCCAGGAACGATCACTTGCTTCTAAGTCCCACACAGACGACGCGCAAAGTAGAATCACGAGAAACCCCATTTTCTCTGACCAGAGTGTGTGTGTTTGAGTGAGACTGCTCAGCAGACCGCAAGCAGGGGGGAAGAGAAGTGTCGTCGCCAGGTGTAGAGGCCAGGCAGGCGAAACCCAGGAGAGTTGGCGAAATTGAATTCGCAGGTTTATATCCCAAATATGATCCAGGAAAGATATATGCTCATACTCTTCATAGAAATAAAGTTTGCAAATGCACTATATAAAAACTTTGCTTGACTTCGATATGAATGTTAAAAGAATAAAAGTGTAAAGTTACTTGTTAGTAAAAAACAAACGACACTTAACACTGACGTGGACTGACATGCTGCCATGCTGCCATCTTGGATTCGTCTGTATGCCTCAACAATAATAAGAAGTCTATTAATAGACTCCAAATTATTCAGAATGCTGCTGCCAGAGTCCTAACGAAAACCAAAAAAAGGGAACACATTACACCAGTCCTTGCTGCTTTGCACTGGCTCCCAGTCTCTTTTAGAATTGATTTTAAAGTCCTACTACTTGTTTATAAGGCTTTAAATGGCCTAGCACCTTTTTATAATAAAGATATTTTATCACCATATGTAACAACTCGAGCACTTAGATCATCCACAGCGGACTTACTCACTGTACCTGTGGCCAAACGAAAAAGTGGTGCAAGTGCCTTCTGTTATGTTGCACCAAAACTCTGGAATACTCTCCCACAAAACATTAAAACAGCAGACTCAGTTGACAATTTTAAAAAGCAGCTAAAAACTTTTCTTTTAATTTGGCTTTTAATTAATTTATTAGGTCGACTATACTTTTATTGTCTCTATGTTTTAAACCTTAGAATTGAGTATGATTGTTGTGTGTATTTTCTTGATTTTTATTATTCTTTTTTACTTTTGTCTTATGCCTATGTATGTATGTATGTATATATATGTGTATATGTATATGTATATATATATGTGTGTATGTATGTATATGTGTGTATATATATATGTATATATATTTTTATGCCTTACTTTCCCAGTAAAGCACTTTGAGCTACTGTTTGTATGAAAGGTGCTATACAAATAAAGCTATTATTATTATTATTATTATTAATGTACATATCAAGATCATTTATGTAAATAAGGAAGCGCAGAGGTCCCAGCACTGATCCCTTTGGGACACCACTGCCCACAGCACCGACGTCACTGTTACTCTTTGTATTCACCCTTGCAGCCAATTACAGTCTGAAATAACTCCTGAATGCTTTCTGAAAGTCCAAATATACACTGCCCATCCAAAAAAAATCACACACTCTAATATTTAGTTGGACCGCCTTTAGCTTTGATTACGGCACGCATTCGCCGTGGCATCGTTTCGATAAGCTTCTGCAAAGTCACAACATTTATTTCCGCCTAGAGTTGCATTAATTTTTCGCCAGGATCTTGTATTGATGATGGGAGAGTCGGACCGCTGCACAAAGTCTTCTCCAGCACATCCCAACGATTCTCAATGGGGTTAAGATCTGGACTCTGTGGTGGCCAATCCATGTGTGAAAATGATGTCTCATGCTCCCTGAACCACTCTTTCACAATTTGAGCATGATGAATCGTGGCATTGTCATCTTGGAATATGCCCGTGCCATCAGGGAAGAAAAAATCCATTGATGGAAAAACCTGGTACAGTCTTTGAATTTTTTTGGCAATTGGCCTATTCAAGCCTGTTAGTATAAAACCTCCCAACGCACTTTACTGTCTTAGGAAAAACTTTGTCATTTGCCTATTCAAGGCTTGGAGGCAAATTTATTTAAAAAAATTCTGTTTCAGAAAAACCAAGCCATTGGCCTTTTCACTAATTTGAGGCTCTTTTTTCAATTCACTTGTTCAGTCTTAGAATTTTTTTTGCCATTGGCCTTTTTCACCAAATTGAGGCTATGTTTTTTCAATTCACTTGTACAGTCTTTGAATTTTTTTGGCAATTGGCCTATTCAAGCCTGTTATTATAGAACCTCCCAACGCACTTTACTGTCTTTGGAAAAACTTTGTCATTTGCCTATTCAAGGCTTGGAGGCAAATTTATAAAAAAAGATTCTGTTTCAGAAAAAACCAAGCCATTGGCCTTTTCACCAAATTGAGGCTATGTTTTATCAATTCACTTGTACAGTCTTTGAATTTTTTTTGCAATTGGCCTATTCAAGCCTGTTAGTATAGAACCTCCCAACGCACTTTACTGTCTTAGGAAAAACTTTGTCATTTGCCTATTCAAGGCTTGGAGGCACATTTATTTTTAAAAATTCTGTTTCAGAAAAAACCAAGCCATTGGCCTTTTCACCAATTTGAGGCTCTTTTTTCAATTCACTTGTTCAGTCTTAGAAACATTTTTGCCATTGGCCTTTTTCACCAATTTGAGGCTCTTTTTTCAATTCATTTGTTCAGTCTTAGAAATTTTTTTGCCATTGGCCTTTTTCACCAAATTGAGGCTATGTTTTTTCAATTCACTTGTACAGTCTTTGAATTTTTTTTGCAATTGGCCTATTCAAGCCTGTTATTATAGAACCTCCCAACGCACTTTACTGTCTTTGGAAAAACTTTGTCATTTGCCTATTCAAGGCTTGGAGGCAAATTTATAAAAAAAGATTCTGTTTCAGAAAAAACCAAGCCATTGGCCTTTTCACCAAATTGAGGCTATGTTTTATCAATTCACTTGTACAGTCTTTGAATTTTTTTGCAATTGGCCTATTCAAGCCTGTTAGTATAGAACCTCCCAACGCACTTTACTGTCTTAGGAAAAACTTTGTCATTTGCCTATTCAAGGCTTGGAGGCAAATTTATTTTTAAAAATTCTGTTTCAGAAAAAACCAAGCCATTGGCCTTTTCACCAATTTGAGGCTCTTTTTTCAATTCACTTGTTCAGTCTTAGAAATTTTTTTGCCATTGGCCTTTTTCACCAATTTGAGGCTCTTTTTTCAATTCATTTGTTCAGTCTTAGAATTTTTTTTGCCATTGGCCTTTTTCACCAAATTGAGGCTATGTTTTTTCAATTCACTTGTACAGTCTTTGAATTTTTTTGCAATTGGCCTATTCAAGCCTGTTAGTATAGAACCTCCCAACGCACTTTACTGTCTTAGGAAAAACTTTGTAATTTGCCTATTCAAGGCTTGGAGGCAAATTTATTTTAAAAAATTCTGTTTCAGAAAAAACCAAGCCATTGGCCTTTTCACCAATTTGAGGCTCTTCTTTCAATTCACTTGTTCAGTCTTAGAATTTTTTTTGCCATTGGCCTTTTTCACCAATTTGAGGCTCTTTTTTCAATTCATTTGTTCAGTCTTAGAATTTTTTTTGCCATTGCCCTTTTTCACCAAATTGAGGCTATGTTTTTTCAATTCACTTGTACAGTCTTTGAATTTTTTTTGCAATTGGCCTATTCAAGCCTGTTAGTATAAAACCTCCTAACGCACTTTACTGTCATAGGAAAAACTTTGTCATTTGCCTATTCAAGGCTTGGAGGCAAATTTATAATAAAAAAATTCTGTTTCAGAAAAACCAAGCCATTGGCCTTTTCACCAATTTGAGACTCTTTTTTCAATTCACTTGTTCAGTCTTAGAATTTTTTTTGCCATTGGCCTTTTTCAGCAAATTGAGGCTATGTTTTTTCAATTCACTTGTACAGTCTTTGAATTTTTTTTGCAATTGGCATATTCAAGCCTGTTAGTATAGAACGTCCCAACGCACTTTACTGTCTTAGGAAAAACTTTGTCATTTGCCGAATGAGATTTGAATCGTCCTTGTATTGTGCACTGGCGCCCCCTACCTGTAGAAAACGATTTGAAAAAGCTTACAGCACCCGGTATTCCCAGGCGGTCTCCCATCCAAGTACTGACCAGGCCCGACCCTGCTTGGCTTCCGAGATCAGACGAGATCAGGCGTGTTCAGGGTGGTATGGCTGTAAGCAAACGCTCTTGTGTCAAATAGCATAATAGCTGTATTATTAGGCCTTCAACATTTGACATTTCAAATTGAAAAGTAAAAAAAACTGTCGTAAGCAACTGAGTACTATCCCATAGCGTATTCGCACTTGTAACTGGCTTATTCTGCTGAACTATTTCAGCTGAATCCATTTTACCATGAAAATATGCATTAGCTTCCTTATAGAACTTCTGCTCGGAAAATGAGATTTGAACACTTGTAAATCTAGCTTTTTGGTAAGTGGAAATATGTCCTCTAATACAGAATGTGCATTCATCATTCATTTTATATTAATTAAACACAAGAAAACCACTAAAGTAACATCAATTGGGAAAGCATAATGGCAAAACAAATACTGTATCCACCTTGGCAAAAGTGATCAAAAATGAATGAGATTTGAATAGTCCTTGTATTGTGCACTGGCGCCCCCTACCTGTAGAAAACGATTTGAAAAAACGTACCGCACCCGGTATTCCCAGGCGGTCTCCCATCCAAGTACTGACCAGGCCCGACCCTGCTTGGCTTCCGAGATCAGACGAGATCAGGCGTGTTCAGGGTGGTATGGCCGTAAGCAAACGCTCTTGTGTCAAATAGCATAATAGCTGTATAATTAGGCCTTCAACATTTGACGTTTCAAATTGAAAAGTAACAAAAGCAGTCGTCAGCGACAGAGTACTATCCAATAGCGTATTCACACTTGTAACTGGCTCATTCTGATGAACTGTTTCAGCTGAATCCATTTTACCATGAAAATATGCATTAGCTTCCTTATAGAACTTCTGCTCGGAAAATGAGATTTGAACACTTGTAAATCTAGCTTTTTGGTAAGTGGAAATATGTCCTCTAATACAGAATGTGCGTTCATCATTCGTTTTATATTAATTAAACACAAGAAAACCACTAAAGTAACATCAATTGGGAAAGCATAATGGCAAAACAAATACTGTATCCACCTTGGCAAAAGTGATCAAAAACGAATGAGATTTGAATCGTCCTTGTATTGTGCACTGGCGCCCCCTACCTGTAGAAAACGATTTGAAAAAGCTTACAGCACCCGGTATTCCCAGGCGGTCTCCCATCCAAGTACTGACCAGGCCCGACCCTGCTTGGCTTCCGAGATCAGACAAGATCAGGCGTGTTCAGGGTGGTATGGCCGTAAGCAAACGCTCTTCTGTCAAATAGCATAATAGCTGTATAATTACGCCTTCAACATTTGACGCTTCAAATTGAAAAGTAACAAAAGCAGTCGTAAGCGACTGAGTACTATCAATAGCGTATTCACACTTGTAACTGGCTCATTCTGATGAACTGTTTCAGCTGAATCCATTTTACCATGAAAATATGCATTAGCTTCCTATAGAACTTCTGCTCGGAAAATGAGATTTGAACACTTGTAAATCTAGCTTTTTGGTAAGTGGAAATATGTCCTCTAATACAGAATGTGCATTCATCATTCGTTTTATATTGATTAAACACAAGAAAACCACTAAAGTAACATCAATTGGGAAAGCATAATGGCAAAACAAATACTGTATCCACCTTGGCAAAAGTGATCAAAAACGAATGAGATTTGAATCGTCCTTGTATTGTGCACTGGCGCCCCTACCTGTAGAAAACGATTTGAAAAAGCTCACAGCACCCGGTATTCCCAGGCGGTCTCCCATCAAAGTACTGACCAGGCCCGACCCTGCTTGGCTTCCGAGATCAGACGAGATCAGGCGTGTTTTTTTTTTTTATTTTTTATTAAAAAAAACTTTTTATAACAAATACAATCTTTTCACTTCAACACCAAACACACCATCATTCAATTCACCATTCAAACTTTAAAACCTCCACCACAGCCATAAATGGGTTCTTACATATAAATATTTTTTCAAATCCCTCCATCTCACCCTGTGACATAAAATAAACAAACACCAACCCCATATATCTTTGAACCAGAGCTGCAAACATCCTAATCACATCAATATTCTTCCCATCTTTCATGACACAATTCCTCCTAACCCACACACCGCATATCTTGCACAACTCAAAAATAATTAACAACCTCCATATTCCCCTCCTTTAAACAGCTCCTTTTCCCAAAAAAAAACATTATATCCCATATAATCACCCACACCACCCTCCATCCACCCCACCTCCTTCCCCATTAATCTCCCCACAATTTTTTAAGATATAAATGAAAATCTCCCAACCTCACACATTTTAAAAACAAATGCATCACATTTTCTTCCACCTTATTACATACAGAACAAATTGGCGATAGCTCCATATCCAGTTTGTACAATATTTTCTTGTGAATATGCAGTTGTGCTTCAGTTTAAAATCTAGTGCCTCCAGTTCCGGCGCCAGGTATTTTCCTTTTCAAAGGCTTCCATATTATGCAAGTTTTTATACCTGGAAAAACCTCCCCCAAAATCTTCCAGCAACCGCTGGTTTAAACAAACCTTCCACCAATAAAGAATAAAACACCCTTGTGCTCCCATTTTCAAACCCCACCTCCACCTCCTAACATTCATTAACACTTCTACCATAGTTCCCTCTTCCCCTCCTCCCTGTCTCCCACTTTTCCCCTTATCAATCTCTTTCCCCACCAACCTGGGATGGCATGTTTAATCTTTTTGTAGTATGCACATATTGTTTTTCTGAAACCTCCCAGTCCACCTCTTGCACCATATCTACAGCAGCTTGTTTTGGTAAAAAGCCAGGCTGTACCTCATACAATATATCTTTTTACCTTTCCTTATTCCTGCTGCCAGGAATGTGGGACTACACAAGAAACCCCCCATCCACCACCATCTTATTGTAAAACAACGGTTGTTCCAGCAGCTGCTTCTCCCCCTGTGGTCTAAACTTCACATGTTTATAAAATGCTGCCCATGCCACCATCACTTCCCTATAAAACTCTGGCATACTTTTATCATGCTGGATCTTATTTGCATTAACAATAGTTATTTTCCCATGTGCAGCCCCCACACTGATCCAGATAATAGGTCATGAAAGGCTTCCACAGAGCGGTGTCCCCTCCTTCCAATATCTTTGGACTATTTTTATTCTCTGGACCTTCTTTCTTACCCCTGGGTCAGCCAGTTCTAGCCCTCCCTGGTCCTTTCTTCCAATAAGTGTGGCATAAGCCACCCTTGCAGGCTTACCCCCCATAAAAAAATGCAGCATGATACTCTTTACTTCTTTTTCCGCCCATTCAGGATACTGTGCCACACTGAGTGTACCACATCTTTGTTAGCATCAAGCTGTTTAAAACTAGCACCTTCCCTTGCAGAGTTAGGGATCTAGATGCCCACCACTGTAACCTTTTCCTCATCCCCAATGACCTCTGTCCATATCCTTTTCCCCACTGCTCGGGCATCAACCCCCACATACACCCCCAGCACCTTCACCATCCCCATAGCAACAGTGAAGGGCAACTCACCTCCATCCCATTCTCCCCCACCCCCTACCTTCATCACTTCAGATTTCACATAGTTTACCTTTGCTCCTGTGGCCTCACAATATTTGTTTACCACCTCCTTCACACATCTAAGGCTCTCCTCGTCCTCCACCGTTATAGTAGTGTCATCAGCATATTGGTAAATTAGTGACTTGCTACCTGTCCCGGGTATTATCCCCCTCTAATCTCTTTGTTAGCCTTAATAGCCAAACCTAATGGCTCCGCCACTAACACATATAGCAGGGCTGACAAAGGACAGCCCTGCCTAACTGATCTAGTAACTGGGAAGAATTCTGTCAATTTCCCATTACATTTTACACAACTAAAAACATTTTAATAAAAAATTCTTATCCACAAAATAAAACTTTCCCCAAACCCAAATGTCTCTAAAACCTTATATAAAAAGATGTGCTCCACCCGGTCAAAAGCCTTCTCTTGATCCAGGCACAGCAAAAAGCCTCCTCCCTTCCCTTTCTCCATAACTGACACCACATCTCTTATAGCACCTACAATGTCCGCTATATCCCTCCCTGGGATACAGCAGACCTGCGTCGGCGCTTATAATCTCTATCAGCACAGTCTTTAACCTATTAGAAAACATCCGGGTTAAAATTTTATAATCACAATTTAAAATACTTAGAGGTCTAAAATTCTTCAGCATCGTCGGGTCCCCTCGCTTCTTATAAATAAATCACTCCTCTCGCCATAGAGGGGCTCAGCTCCCAAACCTCTCTATGCATTTAAAAGAGCTTCAACAGTATTGGGCCAATCACGTCTTCAAACTTGCCATAAAATTCCACTGGCAGTCCATCCAAACCTGGACTCTTCCTTATGCCATCTCTTTCGTTGCCCTCTTTACTTCTTCAATTTTTTAAATCTCATCGCACATCTGCACCTCCTCCGTTGCCAATTTGCAATTTATAAAACTAACCATATCATTCATATTTTTATCCTCCAGTCCCTCTGACCGATAGAGGGCTGCATAAAAGTCTCTCACTTCCCTCAATATCCCCTCTTCTGACTCCACCTTCCCCCCATCCTCCCTCGTAACTCCCTTCAGCCCCCTTGCCCGCTGCCTTGTCTCCTCCATGGAAAAAAAGAACCGGGTGCTCCGCTCACCCTCTACCACATACTGTGCTTTGCTTCTTAGTGCTGCTCCCCTGCACCTCTCTTGCTCAAAGACCTCTAAGGTCCCCTCCAACTCCATGATCTTGTCTAACGACCCCGTCACCCCCTCAGCATTCCTGCTGTACTCCCTCTCCAAATCCTCACTCACACATCTCTCTTCCCACACCTGCCTCCTCCTCCTCAGTGCAGCATATGAGATAGAGAAACATTTTATATCATATTTTAAATTGTCCCACCATACCCTCATATCTATGTTAGCCATAGGGCAGCCCAACCCCTCCTGAACCAACCCTCTAATCCCCTCACAATACTCCTTCTCTGTTAATAATGCCGTGTTAAGGCACCAGGATCCCTGCCTCCGCACACCCTCCTCCTCCTTAATCCTGAACCGGAACATAGCATGATCACTCAATGAGGTATATACATAGAGCCTGGCTGACCCATCTTAACATATCTTCCCCACACCACCCATAATCAATACGGCTCTGTTTTAACGTCCCCTCCACTACCTGCCATCGAGAAAAAGCTCTCTCCGCAGTATTGCTCCACCTCCAAAATTCTATCATACCCGCCGCCTCCATGGAAGCCCTTAAAACAACCCTAGCCGAATCAGACCTGTAACACATACCATCCCCAATGTCAGCTCTAGTCAGGATCGTATTGAAATCACCTACCACTACACCCCTCTTCCCTGGCAACACCGCCTCTAGCCCTCCAAAAAAAACCCTCCGATCTCTTTCTTCGTTTGGAGCGTATATATTTAAAAACTCCACCTTCCTTTTCCCCCCATCCCACCATCACCTTTATCACCCTCCCCTCCACATCCTTATAGAGCAGTGTGGCATCGCACCCTGCCCCCTTTTTTATTAAAATCGCCACCCCACACCTCACCCCACCACCCCCACAGCTGCTGGAAAAAATTATCCCCCCCCAGCACTGCGTCACCATCCGCACCATCCCTTCATCCCAGTGGGTTTCCTGAAAACATATTATCTCCACCCCTGTCAGCATATTCATAATTTTGTCAAATTGATCCATGTTTCTTAAGCCACGTACATTTAAGGATACAATAGATGCCATTGTTATTTTAATAAGAAAAATAAAAAAAAAAAATAAAAAACCCCTACTGTAATACATTTCAAGATTTGTCTTCAGTTAAAAACTGAAACTTATTCCCTCCCAACATTTCATTACCCTCCTCCTTCCCCCACCCCACCCATCGTTTTCTTTTTTGGTCTGCTCACCACCCGTGAGGTGATCGCCTTCACATCAGGCTGTACTTTTATTTTTATTTTTTTCGTTGACCATCTTTTTATTCCAGGATGGCCTGGATGCTCCCTAGTAGCTTCGTCCTCCTCCCCCAAAGCTACAGGCATCTGCTCCTCCTCTTCGCTACCGTCCAGCTGAAAAACTTGTTGTTCCAAACTATAATCCAGTGGTATTTCCTCTTGCCCCGCCACACACTCCAACTGCCCCTCATTCTGCCTCTCTGTAGATTCCAACGCCATTTCTTCTCGTTTCTCCTCACCAGCCACTGCCGCACAAGGGTCTGCACTTATCACCTGTATCCCTTCCACTTCCACCACAATAGCCGCACAGTCCTTCCCGATAGCACCATCGCCATCCTTCCCTTTCTTCTCTCCTTCCATCCCCTCCACTGCACAGTCAATCTCCACTCCACCGCAATCCCTTTTGTCATTTCCCACCATAGTACCCCCCTTCTCTTGCTCCTTAGAAACTTTTTCTTTGCCTTCGTGCTGAGCCTCTTCCCTTCCCAAGCATTCACATCTCATCATCGCTCTGCCACAATCCCCACATCTCACAGCATCGCAATCCCTCGCATAATGTCCCTGCTCACAGCACTCTCGACATAAAAATTCAGGGCAGTCTTTGAACAGGTGATCCGGTTTCAAACATCCTCTACACAGTTTCACCTGTCTGTCGTGTAGTACTCGAAAATACTTTTGGCCGTCCACGTATAAAACTGTGTACTATACGGCAACGATGTTATCGTTTTTGTAAATTTTACCCGCACAAATCTTGTCCCATCTACTACGTTTGTTCCTGGATATGTTCTTCTTCTTATTTTTGATACTGGCTGCACACCCCAACCAACCAGTTTTTCGTATATTTCCGCGTCTTCTATATACGCAGGCAGATGTATGAAAGAGACAATCATATTATTGTTCGTTATTCTGTTAACTTCGCATTGTATCCCGCTAATTTGAATACAGTCCTTTGCTTTCTCACAAGTCTCCGTATAATCCAATGTTACCTCGTACTCACCCCTTCCTTTGGGTCGACAGGCAAAAACTTTCCCTACTCTGCAAACATCCTGGAACGCTTTAATTATTTCCATCGGAGTTGCTTTCTCCGCTCCCGATACATCCAACATGGTAGCTTCTTAAAAAAAAAACCTATCGTCCATCCGCCGTCCACCTCCTGAATTCGTCATATTTAAACGCAAAAAACTCCCCAGGCTTTCCCAAGGCAGAAAACCCGCCTGGGAAGCCAACAACCACACAAATCAAACAAATAAACTAGTTATTGGCTTCAAGAATGATTAAAGAAAACCGAAAAGAAAGAAAAAGAACGGATAAATGGCTCAAAATCCACGAGCGACAAACAACTGCTTCCTCTCCTCCAAACACTCCACGCACACCACACCCACACCTACAATGGCCCCCAAAGAGGGCGTGTTCAGGGTGGTATGGCCGTAAGCAAACGCTCTTGTGTCAAATAGCATAATAGCTGTATTATTAGGCCTTCAACATTTGACGTTTCAAATTGAAAAGTAACAAAAGCAGTCGTAAGCGACTGAGTACTATCCAATAGCGTATTCACACTTGTAACTGGTTCATTCTGCTGAACTGTTTCAGCTGAATCCATTTTACCATGAAAATATGCATTAGCTTCCCAATAGATGGGAGACCGCCTGGGAATACCTGATGCTGTAAGCTTTTTCAAATCGTTTTCTACTGGTAGGGGGCGCCAGTGCACAATACAAGGACGATTCAAATCTCATTCGTTTTTGATCACTTCTGCCAAGGTGGATACAGTATTTGTTTTGCCATTATGCTTTCCCAATTGATGTTACTTTAGTGGTTTTCTTGTGTTTAATCAATATGAATCGAATGATGAATGCACATTCTATATTAGAGGACATATTTCCACTTACGAAAAAGCTTGATTTACAAGTGTTCAAATCTCATTTTTCGAGCAGAAGTTCTATAGTGAAGCCAATGCATATTTTCATGGTAAAATGGATTCAGCTGAAACAGTTCAGCAGAATGAGCCAGTTACAAGTGTGAATACGCTATTGGATAGTACTCAGTCGCTTACGACTGGTTTTGTTACTTTTCAAATTGAAACGTCAAATGTTGAAGGCCTAATAATACAGCTATTGTATGGCAGTGTATCAGGGAACAGTGCACCTCTTCCTTTGTGTCCAAAAACTGTGTGTGTGTGTGTGTGTGTGTGTGTGTGTGTGTGTGTGTGTGTGTGTGTGTGTGTGTGTGTGTGTGTGTGTGTGTGTGTGTGTGTGTTTTTTTTTTTTTAAAAACGCATTGACCCTGTATGGCAGTGTATCAGGGAACAGTGCACCTCTCTTCCTTTGTGTCCAAAAACAGTGTGTGTGTGTGTGTGTGTGTGTGTGTGTGTGTGTGTGTGTGTTGTGTTTTTTGTTTTTTTTATAAACGCATTGACCCTGTATGGCAGTGTATCAGGGAACAGTGCACCTCTCTTCCTTTGTGTCTAAAAACAGTGTGTGTGTGTGTGTGTGTGTGTTTGTGTGTGTTTTTATTTTTAATTTTTTATTAATGCATTGACCCTGTATGGCAGTGTATCAGGGAACAGTGCACCTCGCTTCCTTTGTGTCCAAAAACAGTGTGTGTGTGT